>JAYMSL010000057.1:0-54746 GCA_036897195.1 Plantago coronopus
AAAAACAAGCAAAAGTTCTAAAGAAAGAGAAGAAATGAAAGTAATGAAAAAAGAAGATTCTTACGAATGAGAAAAAAAAGAGAGATGTTTCGGAAAGAAAGAACAAGAGTTCGAAGAAAACAAAGAGAAAAAAAGAATCAAGAACAAAAAAAAGAGGGAAAGAAGGACAGTCATCAAAGAAAACAAGAGAGCAAAAAAGAGAAAACAAGGAAAAGAAAGCGAAAATAGAGTCACAGAAAAAAATAAAAAGAAAGAAAAAAGAAGAAAAACAAAGCAGATCGGATAAAGAAGAAAAACAACAAAAGAAAGAAGTCTAGAAAGAAAAAACAAATAAGAGAAAGAAGAGTCTAGAAGCATGAGACTTCCCGCCGAAGGATTAAAAAAACAAGACAAACAACCAGAACAACAAGAAAAAGAACGAGAGCAAGAATGAAAAAGAAAGAAGCAAACGAAGAAGAACAAGAAAGAAAAAGACAAAAAAAGATTCCATAGATTTAAGAAATGAATAAAAAGAGAAATAAAAGAATAAAGATAAAATAGAAAAGAGAAGAAAAAGAAAAAAGAAGGAGACAAAGAAGGAAAGCAGAATTGAAAGAAAAAAAAACTCAGAAAAAACAAGAAAAGCACAAGAATCAAAAAAAAATAAAAACCAATAAAAAAAGAAGAAAGAACGAGAAGAATCAGAACATGAAAAAGAAAAAGGAATAGAAAAAAAGAAGAAGAAGAACGATAAAAAGAGAAAGGAAAAAAGAAAGAGAAATAGTCAGAAGAAAGAACAAAGAGGGAAGAAAAACTCGAGAATGTGAAAGAAAAAGAAAGCGAACAAAGAAGAGAAAAAAGCAGAAAAACAAAGCAAAAAAGAAAAGCAATAGTAAAAGAAAAGACCAACCAAAATCAAAGATAGATAAGCAAAATAAATAAAAGAAAAAAAAATCTCCTCAATGAAAAGACGTTGATTCAGAAAAAGAGAGAGAAGAAACTAGAACAAGAATCAGAAAAGAAAAAACAAAAAAGAAGAAAATAAAAAATAAGAAAGAACAGAAGAAAGGAAAAAAATTGAGAGAAAAAAGAAACCAGACAGAGGACTAGAAAGAGCACTAAAGTCTTCCTAAAAAAATAAAGACAACAGAAAAAAGCTCAAGAACAAGAAAAAACAGAAAGAAAAGGACATTTCCAAAACGGAAACAAAACCAAGAAACAAGAAGAAAAAAGAAAGAAGAAAAGAGAAATTCCTCAAAAACAGAGAGAAAAGACGAACAACAACCAAAAAATAGAAAGAAACAAAAGAAAAGACACAAAAAGAAACAAGATAAGAAAGGAAACAGAGAAAAGAAAGAAAAATAGAATAAAAAAAAAAGAAGAGAGAAAGAAGAAAGAAAAAAACGAGAAAAGAAAGACAAAAAAAAGAAAAGGCTCAGAAAGAGAACGAGATCGAAAGAGACGAAAATAAAGAAGAAAAACAAACAAAGAAAAAAGAGAAGTCCTCTTGTTGTCCTCCATTTGAGAAAACAAAGAAAAAGAAAGAGAGAGAAAAAACAAAATAAAAAAGAAAGGAAGCCGGAAAAAAGAAGAAAGAACAAAGGAAACTACCTAAATTTGGAAAAAGAAAAACCGGAAATGCAAAATAAAAAATCTTGCTTCCCTAGCTATTACACTCGGATCAGAGACCTTGCCCCAAAAACTGTATGCGCAGGAAGAATGGCCTAAAAGAATGGAATAAGAAACCAATGATCAGAATGAAACAAAAGCATCTCCACGCCCAACTCCAGAAGTGAAACCGAGATGACAAATGAATGCAATAGAAAAATGGATCAAAGATCCACCGGAACGAAAAGAAGAAGAATTAGAACAAAAGAAGAGAACCAGAGAAGAACAACAAGAAAAGAGAAAAAAAGAGAAAACAAAGACAGAGAAGACACAGGAAAGAAAACAAGAGAGGAAAAAGAAGAATGAAAAGAGAAAAGAAGCAGAAAAAGAGAAAGAAGAAATAACGTGAAGAAAGAACAAAAAAGAAGAGGAAGAAAGAAAAAAAGAAATCGAAGGAGAAAAAAAAGAAACGGAATCCACAAACCCTCCAAAAGAAACGTTTGGAAAAATCTGAGAAAGACAGAAAATCAGGAGAAAAAGAAAAAAAAGAAAGAGAGAAAGAAAAAAAACAAGAGATAAAGAAGAAACAAAGAGAAACGAAAGAAACAGAAAAGACAGGGACAAAACAAAGAGAAAGAAACAGAGAACACAGACAGAACAAAGAAAGGAAAGCATGAAGAAAACAACAAAAAAAATCAGAAAAACAAGGAAAAGGACAGACAAAATAGAAGGAACAATCGGGGTTCAGGAAAGAAAAAAATAGAAACATAAAAAAGAAGAGACAGAGGGAATAAGAAAGACAAAAAAAAGGCTAGAAAGAGCAAAACACACAGAAAAAGAAAGAAAAAAGGAAAAAACAACCAAAAGGAAAAGAAAGACAAAGAATACAGAAGAGAACAAAAAACAAAGAAGAAAACAGCAAGAAGCAGAAAAGAAAAAAGAGACAGAGAAAAGACAAGCAGAAAGAAAAAAGTGGAAAAAAGAAAACAAATAGAAACATAAATAAAGAAGACAAAGATCATCTAGACAGAGAAACCAATACAATCCAAGAGAGAAAGAATAACAGCCCCTTAACAATTTTATCTTAATTAGTCCCAAATCCAACTTAGTCCCGTAAAATCTCAACAAAAGGAAGACACAACCCCATCTCACTCATTCACTCACAAAGAACAACAAAGAAAGAAAACCAAAACAAGAGAAAGAAGGTTCTTAAAGAAAAAGAACCAAAGCAAAAAGCCAAAGAAAGAACCGGATCGAAATCTATAAAAGGAAACAAAAAAGTGAGAAAAAAGAAAGCAGAGAAAATAAAGAGACAAAAAGGGGGAAGATACAAAACAAGAAGGAAAAAAGAGAAAAAAAAAAGATACAGAGAGAGAAAAATGAAAGAACAGGAGGAATAAGACAAAAAAACAAAAAGAAGAGATGAACGAACAGATAAACATATTGAAAGAAAGACTGCGAAAGTCAATAACGCAAGAAAAAGTTTAAAAAGAAAAATACATAAAAAAATAAAAAATGGAATATAAAGAAAAAGAACAAAGAAAGTGACCCTCGAAAGAGAGATAGTTCATAAACAAAGAGAAAGAAAAATAGATGATCCGAAAAAAAAGCAAACAAAAGAAAAAAGAAATAGTTATACAACTCAAAAAGGGGAAAAAGAGCAAATAGAATAAGAGAAAAACAAGAAATTCTACAATAACAAAGCAAATAAAACAAGACAGAAAAACAAAGAAAGAGAGAAAAGAGACTAGCAAAAGCAAGAAAAATAAAGTAAAAAAAAAAAGAAAAGAAGAGCCAAAAAGAAAAACAGAAGCTGAAAAAAAGAACAAAAGAAAAGCTGAAAAAAAGACAGAAAGGAAAAAAATAAATTCTAAACCAAAGCAAAGAAACAAAAAAAAGAAAGAAGAAAAAAATAATAAAGAAGCAAAAGAAAAAGCAAAAAAACAAAATGAAAAAGTGTAAAAAAAAAAGAATGAGGAATAGAGAGAAAGACAACAAAAAAAAAGATAAAAGAGGAAGGACAAACAAAGAAAAAATGAGAAAGAAAGAAATCCCTAGAAGTACAAATAGTGAGATCGAAGAAAAGAGAAAAAAGGTCGAAAAGAACGAGATAAATAAAGAATCCAAGAAAAAGGAGAAGAAGAAAAAACAAGAAAGAAGACAAAGAAAAGGAAAACAAGAAAAAGAAGGAGAGGTCAAAGAAAACAAAAACAGAAGACAGAAAATAGAGGAAAGAAAGTAGAAACAAAAAAAAGTTCGGAAAAAGAAAAGGAGAAGAAAACAAAGAAAAAAGAGAGAAAATACAACAAAACAAAATAAGAAGAAAGAAAACCAAAAGAAAGAAAAACTAAAAAGAACAAGACAATAAATTCCATAAAAAGAGAGCAGAGAAAGAAAGGAAAAAATAGTGAGAACGAAGAAAAAAAACAAAGAACATAAATTCCAAAATTAAAATTTAGAATAAAAAAGCAAAGAAGAAAAATAGAAGAAGAAAAAAGGAGATGAAAAAACGAGTTCGAAAATAAAGAAAAAAATCTAACTATACTTGCTATCGATATAGAATGAATTTAAATAAGAATCAAAAAAATGTCATACACAAAAGCTCCCCCCTCTGCTGAAACCATACCTAAAACAAACAACACTAAAAAGAATAAATGAAATTTCGTGCGAATAAACGAGAAGCGAGCAAACACCTCAAAAATTCCTCTACGAACACGAGGAACGAATGCTATAAAATTAGAAAGGAACAAGAAGAAAAATTCCTCGCACTTGCCAATTGCATTCCAGAAAAATCTAAATTAGTGGAACAGACAAAAAAAGACCCAAAAATGTACAAGAAAACAAACTGTTCAACAACAATCAAATACTCTACAGCAACAAAAACAAAAAATATGAGAAAAAGAAAAAAGAAAAGATCCAAAAGTAGGGACTAACCAAATAAAAGCCAAAAAAGAAAGAAACACAGAAAAGGACCAAGAAAAAGAAAGAGAAAAGAGGAGCAGAAGACAAACAAAGAAAAGAAGAATAAGAGGGAAAAAGGGAAGGAGAGAAAAAACAGAAACATAAAGAACAACCAGAAAAAAGAGAAAGCCATTTAGGGAAAAAGAAAAAAAAAAGAGAAAAATCGAAAGGCAAACAAAGAAAAACTAGAAAAAGAAAAAAAAGAAGATTGTTGTAGCCCTCATTTCTCAAATTAAAAAAGTTGAAAGAAAAAAAAGAAGCCAAACTATTGTCGTACCATTCTACGTAAACAAAGAAACCGAAACAATAAAAAGAAAAGAGTTATCGTACATTTTCTTAAAATTAAAAAAGTAGGACTTCAATTCTGAGAAACAAATAATAAGAAAGATAGAAAAAAGTCCGGTTGTCGTCCATTCCGCAAGACCAACAAATAGAGTAGAGAAGACAAAAGAGCAAGACACAATAAAAAAGTAATCTCATAAGAAAAAAGAACAAAAAAACAAAGTAAAAAGAGAAACCTTGCAAAAGGAAAAGAAAAAACAGAAAGCGAAAAAGAAAGAAGCAGAAAAATTAAAATACTATTAAAATTCGCGTCGTAAAAAGAGAACAAAAAGAAAGAAAAGAATAGAGAAAGACAAACACAATAGAAGAGAAAGAGGAAAGAAAAAACAAGAAAGATGCATACCCAGAAAGCTCAAAAACAAAGAGAACGCGGGGGCAAAGCAGAAGAGTAAAAAAGAGAGAAAAAGAAAAACGAGATCGAAAATAAAAGAAAGAAGAGAGATAAAAAGAAAGAAGAATCAGAAAGAAAAGAAGCAGAATAAGAAACAAAAAAGAAAAGACGAGGAAACCCTCAAAAACTATCCATATCCAAAAAAAGAACAAGAAAAATGAAAGAAACAGAGAAGAGAACAAGATGAAATAAAGAGACCGGGAGCAAGAATGCGAGAGAGAAGAAACGAAAACAGGAAAGAAAAAAGCAAAATATAGAAGAAAGACAACGAAACATACAAAAAATAGAAGACAAAGAAATAGAAAGAAAAAAGAACAATAATAAAAGAAGGAATTCTAAAAAAAAGAAAAAAAAGAGATACACCTCAGCAAAAACCAAACATTCCCCACTTTTAAAGCAAAGGTCTAGCCAATAAAAAATAATTAAAATGCATTGATGCAACAGCAGCATACCAACCTGACAAACACACAAAGGAACTCCCCCATACTTGGCGAATGCTTTTCTTGTTTTGTTTAAAATTTATTTGAATAAAAACAAAATAAAAGCAAAATTGATACGAAAAGCAAACTTCAATGTCACTTCCACCATTCACTACAGGACCAACCTGCCTGAACAAAAGAAAATAAAAATAGTTCAAAAAAGGAAATAAAAGAACACGCAGCAAACACTTCTGATAGAAGGAAAAATAAAGAAGCAGAAAAAGGGAAAGTCGAAAGAAAACCAAAAGAAAAGAAGAATAATCAGAGAGAAAAAAAGACAAAAACAAAGAGAGAAAATAACAGAAAGAAAAAACAAAGAAAGAAAAAAATAAAGAAAAAGAAAACTAAGAAAAAAGAAGACTTTCGAGAAAAGAAAAACAGATAGAAGAAGAAAAAAGAAAGAGAAGAATCAGAAAAGAAAAAGCAGAATAAGAAGTTCTAGAAGAACAAAGAGAGAAAAGAACACGAAAGAGAAAAAAAAAGGAAAATTAGAAACAAGATGGCAGAATAAGAAAAAAAGAAATTAAAGTCAAAAAGAATTCAGAGAAAAATAGAAAAGCATAAAAAAAAATGAACGAAAAACGAAGAAGAACAAAAAAGTCAAAGAAAAAAAAACAAGAAAAAAGAATTTTTAGAAAAAAGCAGAAAATAGAAAAACAACAAAGAAAAAAAACGAAGAAGAAAACAAATACAAATAAAAGCGAAAATCCATAAAAAAGACAAGAAAAGAACAAGTATAAAGAGTCGAACCCAATTAACCTTAGGAAAAAGTAACAAAGAAAACCAGCCTACATTGACACCGAAATAAACATATGAGACAGCAGAGAGGAGAGAGAAAAAACGGACATCCTTGAACGAAAAGAAAGAGCAAAAAAAAGAAAAATCAGAAGAAAAGGAGTGAAGTCAGAAACAAAGAACAAGAAAGAAAGCAAGTAAAAGAATGGAAAAAGAAAAAACAATCAAAAGACCAAAACAAAAAAACAAACACGAAAAACAAAGAAAGCCAAACTGCCACTCAAAGACCCGAAAATAGTATATAATTAAATAGTACTTCAAAAATAACACAAATATCATGTCACAAACAGAGTAGCAAGGAACACTCCACTAACAAAAACAACAATTAAAAAAACCCGCCTCCTACTGCATTCTTAAAAACTTACATAAATTTAAATAAACAATAAAAAAATGAGCTGGGAAAAAACAAAAAGAAATAGTTCATCGAAGCAAATACACAAACCGAAGCGACACTATATACAGAAAAATATTGACATAACAAAAATACGGATCTGAAATAGAAATCAAGAAACTCATTTTCATAAATAATAAAAAAGAAACCATTAAGAGTGTTAATCAGGGAAACAAAGATAGCAAAAAGATATGACAAAATTATTACATTTAAAAATAATTTATGATCATGAAAATGACCAGAAATACATCAAAGTTACCCCCTTCAAAATAAGAAGACATAGAAAACTTACTAAAACAGAAAGAATTTTCATCAATATTCCTATATTAAGTCCCATTACCTTTTCCAAGCTTTTTTAGAGAACAAACATACAAAATCATAAATAATTTAAAAATAAACTGTAACAACTCCCATCCGAATACAACGCTTGCAAAAAAGATTCTATCTATGCCTATTAAAATAAGGAAAAAAGAAGAAAGTAAGTAAATAAGAATGCACTTGCCGATAACAAAATACAATCAAATCCTATTATCTTGAAATTATCTCATAAAAAGTGCATATAAGAACTTTGAACAAAAAAAGAAACAAAGGACTTCACGCCAAAGATATAAACAGACAACAAAGACTCTCAAAATAAAATTCAAACAATACAAAATGGAAAAAAGATAAAAAAGAAAAATAAAGAAGAGATCAGAGCAAGAAAAGAAATAAAAGAAGAAAAAAACAAGAAAAATACTTGGAGCTAAAAAAAAGTAAAAAACAACAATAAATATATAGGAATAACAAAAGTGCTCTCAAATACTTCAAAAACAACTTTAGTAAACAGTAGAAAGCATCCAATTTTTGCACTCCCCTTTCACACGAATTAAAAATAATTTAATAAAGTTTTATATTTGTCCAGAAAAAAGAACTTTTTGTTCTTAAATTATTAATAAAGAAAATTATATAAAATAATTAAAAAAATTATATAAAATAATTAAAAAAATACAGAAATTAGTCTTAAAGATATCATAAAGTAAAAAATAACAATAAAAAAATCCATTAGCAAATAAACACAAAAGGAAAAATTGGCTTAGATCCTATCCCGCGGCGACCCTATCCTTGTAAAATGATATGATGAAAACAAAAACTTTATGCAAAAGAAAAGCCCAATACGTGCAGCGAGAGAAAACCCCAAGCTCTCTAGAGCTAATGGCATTTCAGAAAGATTTTACAAAATAATATAAAAAGTAATTACTAAGATCTACAAAGTTTGAATTATTCACACAACTAAAAAAAGCACAATAAATAAACAAAAAAAGAATTCAACCCACCCCAAACAAAAATCATAAAAGAGAAAAATGCGGAAAGACTCCGCGGACAGAATGCCGTAGAAGAATGCAACAACTAGATAAACTATATAAAATCTCCATAAAAATTCTAAAAATACTGCATCAAACAAAAGAGCAATCGACAACAGACGAGGAGCCCCCCTTCGCGAAATACCAGTGCCCATACAAGTGAAGAGAATAAAGCCCATGTCAGGAACTCAGACAAAAGAATTTCGAAGAAAATAAATTAATTAAAAAAAGAAGATTATAAGAAAAAGATTCCAAACACATACATTCAGTTTTATTATTTATTATTATATAACATAGTTTATAAAGTTTAGATAACAAATAGAAAACATTAGAAAAGTAAAATCTACTCAGCTAGCAAAAAAGAACTCAAATTCTAGTCATCGATATCATACAATTCTATCCAAAAGCAAAGAATTCCGATCTACCAGCTTGAACAAATAATACAAAAAATAGCGAAAGATGCCGCCAAAGAAAAAAGCCAGCAAACAAATACAAGTACAACTAAAATAAACAAAGGAAAAAAGCATAAACAGAAAATATTTACAAAACAATACATTACAGCACGATATTCTACAGATCCTAGAAAATAGAATCCAAGAACAAGGAAAAGACAACCAACAAGTGAACAAAAAGAAGAGATGCGAAAAAGAAAAAAACAAAAAGGCTGCTGAAAAGACGAAAAAACAATCATAACAAAAAGCAAAAGAAACAGAATTGTACGTAGAAAGAAATAAAGAAAGTTCAAAACTAAAAAGAAGCCAGCAATAAGCAAAAAAGTTAAAAAAGTTCTCTAGCCAAGACAAGAAATAATAAAAGAAAGAAAACAAGACAAGCAAGAAAGGACCAAATCCAACAAAAAAGAAAGAAGTAAAAAAAATGAATAAGAAAGAAAATAAAAGAGAGATAAGAAAAAAAGAAAACAAAAAGAACAAGAGAGAAGAAAAAGAAAGAGGAAAAAATGTATAATGCAACAACAAAAAGAAAGTAAGAAAAAAGTCCAATCGAGAAAAAAAAGAAAAAAATACATAAAAGGAAAACGAGCCAATTTTATAGTTAACCAGAAAAACCACCTTACAAAGTACACGTCTAATACAAACAAATGGCAGAAATTCTTTCATTTAAATTACTATAACTTATAACTAATATTTTTTAAAAGGTGCTTTTATAGAAATATATTCTAAATTAGAAAACCATTACATTTTTTCATTTAACTATTTTCTTCAAACTAAATTATAATAAATAAAAATATCAAAAGATGAATAGGAAATAGATAAATTAAATGAAAACTTTTATAGAAAATAAAATGTAAATATAGATAAAAATAAAAAAATAAGTGTAAAATTAAATAGAATTATAAACTTGGGTCCGATCTCTTGACTAGAGAACCCCCTCTTTTGGAAGAAAACTTTTCAAAGTCTCCCTTTGAATACACAATACTAAGAGCTAACTACAAGGAAAACCCCATCCACGAATAGCAGCAAAAGGACATCTATTAACGGAACACAATTAAAGCTAGAAAGATAAGAAAACAAAGAAAAACAAAAAAAAATAAGAAAGGAAGAAAACAATAAAGAGAAAGAAATGAAAAGAAAAACCAGAGTAGACCAAAAACAAAAGAAAAAAAGAGCAAAAGACAGAGAGAAAAATAGAAGATCAAACACAAAATCCTGATATGGAAATACAAATAACATATCACACACAGAAAGCAAAAGAACAACAGAGCAAACTTTATTATGAAATTTCAAAACAAAAACACTTTCAAATATTAGAAACTAAGAACAAACAACTATGCATAAAATCCTGTGCTTGAAAACCAGAGTTCGAAATCTATTCTAAGAACCAAAAGGCGGACTGGGATCAGAAACACAAAGCAGGAGACTCCGTTTCTCAAATAACAAAAAAGAATCAACAAAAAGAAAAAGGAATCAAAGAAAGAGAAAAGCGCAAAAGAAAAAAACCTGACATTAAAAACACCAAAATAATACACCAATCAAATACCAAAACATCACACTGGACCAAAGAAAAATACTATTACTTCAAAAAACCTTGGAAACAGAAACAATAAAACCCTTGTACCATGAAATCCATAAAAAAGTATCAAACTTTGCAAGATTTTACTGCTTCAACACACTACTCCAATACGGACCTACTACAATTTTCAAATAAATTAAATAACCAACAACGAAGGAAAAAAGACGAAAGCAGAATCAATTGAAAAAAAATCAAAGAGAAAAGAAAAACAAACACCGAAAAGAACAAATAAATAAAAAGAAAAGGTAAAGAGAGAATAAAAACGAAAAAAAAAGAAAACAAGCAAAAAAATGGAAAAAGCAAAAAGAATTGCCATCTCCTAACAAGTAAATCGAAAAGAACAAGATTAACAAAGTAGGGTCTGTTATCGTCCACTTAGCAAATACAAGAGTCAGAAAGAGATCAAGAAACACACCAAGAGCTCGAAAAAACAAAAAGAGAAACAAAGAAGACAGAAAAGAAAAAAAAAGACCAAATAATTGTCGTCCACCTGGACTTGCACAAAAAAAATAAGACAACAACAAAGAAAGAGCAAGAATGCAAAAGAAAAAAAAGTCCGTTGTCATCCATTCTAGAAAACCGAGAAGGAGCGCCTAAAGAAAAAACAAACAAGAGAAAGATTTGTCGTCCATTTCTAAAAAAGTCAACAAAAAAAGCAAAATTCTGCAATCAAAAGAGAAGAATTGTCCCAGAACAAGTCAATAATAAAATAAAAAGAAGGGAAAACAACAAAGAAAATTTAGGAAAATTCTAACACATATATATATAGTATATAATATAGTGACTTATAAAATTAGTATACAAATACTAAGGTTTTCATGTATAATGACCACCAACAAAAAAATTAAACAGTCAACGTATAAAAAGAAAAATCCATCCTTAAACTTAAAAAATAACCAAGCAAATAAAGTAACCTATTTATGCAAGGCAAAAAAAACAGAATCAAAGAATGACGTATAAAAATAAAAAAAGCTTCGAAATGAAAAAAATACAATAAAAAGCCATAAAGCAGCCAACAGAAGACAGCAGAAAGAAAATAAACACAAAGGTCAAAAATATAAAAACAGACAAAAAACCTGCATGAAACTGAGTTTCACAAAGAAAACAAACAAAAAAATAAGAAGAGAAAAAACAGAAACAATCACAAAGACAAAAATCCAAAAAGAAAAACAAGAAAAAGAGTCAGAAATAAAAAAGAAGAAAAGAAAAAACGAGAAAAGAACTAGAACGCTAGATAGAAAAATAAGAGAAACAAGAGAAAGAAAAAGTAAGTTCCCGCGGAACAAAAAAAGGAAAAGAAGCAAAGAAAAGACAAGTAAAAAAAAAAAGAATATGCGAAAAAGAAAAACAAGAAAAAAGAGAAGATTCTGAACGAGATCGACAGAGAAGAAAAGAAAGTCAGAAAGTAAAGAAAAAAGACAGGAGAAGCAGAAATCAGCAGAAAAACAGGAAAAAGCAAAGAGAAAACAGGAAAGTAAAGAATGAGAAAATAAAGGAGAAAGAGAAAAAGACCCTACCAACATTCCAGTTCTAAGGAAGATCAGACTTGTTGGTCTCATTAGCCCCATTCTTATTATTAGTAACATATACTCAAAAATCATAGACATTCTAAAAAACGAATAAGAAAGATTCCGGGGATCCAATCCAAATGTCCTTTGTTCTACTAAATTAAGTACTAAAAAAGCCTTTTTCTCATTATTGATAACAATTTCAATAAAATTGAAATCTAGATGTTAAAAAGTCGATAGAGTGAGAGAAAATAATATCCTCGAGACCAAGTTTTACATTCTATAGAAAAAAGAATAGAATCCTAATATCTATACCAAATTGAAAATTTAAAAGAATGGAAAGAACAAGACGGAAAAAAGATAAAGAAAAAAATAGAGAAAAGAGAAAGATAGGAAAAAAAGCAAAAAAGAAGAATAGAAGCAAAGAAGAAAGAACAGAACAAGAGAAAAAGAAGAGAAAACCAAAAAGTAGAAGAGAACAATAAAGAAAAGAACAAGAAAAAGGAAGAAAAATAAAGACAGACAGAGGAAAACAGAAGAACAAAAAAAGAAACGCTGGAGACAAAAGAGAGAAAACAGTAAAAAACGGGCAAGAGAAGAAGAGGAATCAAAAAGATAGGAGAAAAACAACAGGATCGAAAGAGACAAGAAAGGAACAAAAAAAGAGAAAAGAGCAAGAGAAAAAAAAAGAAAGAAAATAGAGAATAAAAAATAAAAGAGAACAAGAGAAAAAGACTAGATTAAGTATAGAAAAGAAGAAAGACAACAAAAAAAATTAAAAACCCAATAGAAAAACTCAGGAAAAAGACATAAATTAAAATACAAATTGTCAAAGATTGCACCAATTCGAATCAGATTCACTAATATTGAAAAATACCACGGACAACTTCACCAACAAGAAACTCCGCAATTACTTCAAATAAAACCTTCTAAGAAACACTATCTCAAACGAGGAGACGAAAACAAGAATAAGAGAAAGAAAAGAAGGTAAGAAGAAAAAGAGAGATAAGAACAAGCTTCCTAAAGCAGAAAAAGTAAAAATAAGTTCGCGTAAATATTCTCAACAAAAGAAGCAAAACAGAGAAGAGTAAAGAGAAGAAACAAGAAAAAGAAGAAGGTTCCGAAAGAAAGAAACCAATAGGAAGAAAAAACAAGAAAGAAAAAGAATAGATAAACATAAAAAAAGAACAAAAAAGAAATAGAAAAAGAGAGGTTGGAAAAAAGAACACAAAAAGAAGAAAGAAAATCAAAATTCCCATCTAAAAAGCTCAGATAAGAAAAAGAAAGAACAGCGGGAAAAACACAAAGAATTATATTTCTTCATATTCATACACATATAAAATAAGAATATTTTTAATTAATTTATTAAATAAGAATAGAAATACTACATAAATTCATTATTATTTACATACAAAACATATATAATTAGAAATATAAATTAATTAAAAACTAAATATTACGAGATTAAAAATGCACATAGTTATAAAAGATTTTATGAATACTTTTATTAAAAAAGGCAGGGAAGTCGTTCAGACGACAGACAGATAGAGCATAATAAGTCTAAATAATCTAAACACATTGGTTCAATTCCTAAGAGGCCCTCGTTTTATTATCAATTTTTATCAAAAGAAATTTGACCTCAAGCACCTCTTGTCCCCAAGTCTCTTACTAATTATAATGTCCCTATGTCTTTGCAAATTCTTGTTCTCGTAGAAGAAAAAAGCATGCGAAGAGAAGCTCTAGAATTTTAAAAATGTTTCTAGGAGCATTTTAGAAAAGATCTGAGAGAGGGCTTTGGAAATATCCGGAACCAGAAAAGAAATTCTCAAAGATAGGGACCTGAGATTAGAAGAAAAAAAGGAAAGGACTTCTAAAAGAGACTCCTGGCGAGAACGACAGAAAAAAAAGCTATTTAAACAGAAAACTTATTATAAAAAATGCGCGTTGGACAAAGAAAACCTGCTGCTCAAGGACTCCGCAAGGACAGGCAGAAAAAAGATGTTTCACAAAACAAAGCAGTTAGAAGGTTTAGCACAAAACATTCCCGTAGTACAGAACAGAAGATTCGATAAATACGAAATTCCGTCTTTTCTAAAGCATCCTTTGTTTATTACAGATTTTTTCCTTGGAAAGTGAAAACGAGGAGAACTTGGCACGAAAAAAAGATTATTGACAAAGAGCCGATTATCACAAAAAGGGGAGCGAGAAATGCATAGAGAATATATTTCCCAAGCAGTTGTTTCTGATGAATTCAAAAAGTTTTTTTTACTACGAAAAGACACGGAAGAAGTTCCGGGAGTCGCGGAAAGGGGGTCCCTAGGGCCCCGTTGAGACAGAAAAGACAAGCTTTCTTGATGAAAAAGAAAGAGCGAAAGAAAAAGAAATAAAAAAATTAAACAAGAGAATAAAAAAAGAAAGAAGAACAAACAAAAACAAAACCGAGGGAAATCCCTGAAAAGAACAAGACAAAGGAAAGATAAAAAAAGAGGAAGAAGAATAGAGAAGAAAAACCATAAAAACAAAAAGAAGAGTAGAAAAGCAAAAAAAGCAAGAGAGGCAATAGGAAAAGCAGATAAAAATAAAAAACAAAGAAAGAAGATTCAGAAAAAAATAAGAAAGTGATCCCAGAACAATAATCACAGAGTTATGCAAAGAACGAAATCAAGAATCAAAATAAAGAACATAAAGCATTTGATCAATAAATAAATAGAAAAAGAATTCTCCAAAGAAAACCAGAAAGAAAATTCGGCAAAAACTTCAGAAAGTAAAGAGCTTAGAAATAATAAAAAGAACGAAAAAAAGAAAGAGCAAAAAAAAAAAGAAAACTAGATATATTGAAAGAAAAATAAGCGGAATAGCGAAAAACCAAGTTCACTTTATTATACATTTACTATACACTTATTTATAGCAAAATCAAAAGAACCAAAAAACCTAATAAAAAAAACTTACACACGTAAACGAAACAAAAAATTTAATACATTCTGCAGATTCGTCAAATCCAACAGACTAATCTATAATTATCCAAATCTAGCACTCATACTTTCATTCTACTCTATCAAACCAGAATCCCACAAAGAACCTACTCTGGTCTTGGTGAAGTTAGAAAAAAAAAAGAATAAAAAAAAAAGAGTGGAAGAAAGAGAAAAAAAGAAAGCAATAAGAAAGGAGAAAAAAGAAATATAGAAGAACACAAAAGAAAAAAAGGAATAAAATCCAAAAATAAGAAAAAGAAAAGATGCAAAAGAAAGCACTAAAAAGAAAAACAAATGGTTTGAAAAAAGAAAGAACGAGATAGAAAAATAAAAAACAGTAAAAAGAGAGAAAGAATATAACCAAAAGAAAACAAAAAACTTCTCCAGAACTTCTAAACTAACAAAAACCAAATACACAAACAAAAAATATATAATAAAAAAAGAATCAAGATAACCTTATTTACACAAATTCTAAAAGTTGAGAACAGAGTCCTTTATAATACATTACATAGATTTAAAATTTGCAAACTAACAATACCAATACCCCACCCCGCAGCCAAAACTAGTAAAATTAAAAAGAATAAATAAAAAAAAAAGATGAAAACAAAAATAAAGAGAAACCAAAGTAAGAAAAAAAGCCAAACTCGCTATAGTCATACATATTAGAAAGTCCACTATATACACTATTGGACTGAACCTTATGAAAATTGATCAACTAACTATAGACTATAAATAAGACTCCTAATCTCACTCTATTTATCTACTCCGACTAACTTTACTTTATTTTTAATTTTAAAATTACTAAATCGATCCATAAATGGAACACCCTTACCAAGGAATCCAAATAATTTATGATTAATAACTACCTTATACTCTAACATATAAATTTACTATTCTTTATTATCCATTATTCCATTATATATTACTAATTCAAAGTAAGCTTATAGATTATTTATTTTATCATGTAATAATTAATTATAAAATCCTGTGAATATAGGCTATCGTAACTATACCCTTTTGCTTTCTCAATCGACATATAATTTAGATTTATAGTTGATTTTTCTCTTTTCTTTATATTTTATATTCGGAATTTTTACAGAGAGCTTTGTATTGCAGCGAAAAAGCTTGCCAAGGAAAGTCTTCTTGTCACGAAAGAAAAAGTAAATAAAATAAGAAAATAAGGAAGAGAAAAAGATTCATAGAAAAACAAGAAAGAGAAAAAACATCAGAAGAAGACAATAAAGAACAAGAATCAGAACAAAAAAGAAAAGAGTCAAAAGAAAAAACATAACAAAAATAAAAAGCCGCTCGAAAGAAGAAAGTCAATTCAAAACAAAAACTTACTATGCAAGCAAAAGAAAGAATTCACACGAATACAGAGGGAAACGAAAGAAGAATGAAATCCATATTTATATGACCCCAGAATCCAACAAATGCTACCAAACAGGGAAAATGGAGAAGAGAAGGAGGGAAATAAGAAGAACCAGGGGAAAAATATTATAATTAGTGAAAGGAAACCAGCCTAAATAGATCACGAGTCCAAAAGGACACCTAAAGAATGAAAACAATACTTTAATTCAAATAAATCACAAAAACAAGAGCAAAATACGACTTCTCTAGAGAATATATAGGTGCGATTTCTAGAAATAAAAACAGAAAGACTACCTTGAACTAGAAAGAGAGTAATAAAAGATAAAGAGAGCTAAAAAGAGAAAAACTCCAACTAAAAACTAATAAATACGGAAGGAGAAGCAGGAAGGAATAGAAAAATAACAAAGAACAAAAAGGAAAAAAGATAAAAATTGGCAAAAAAAAGAGAGCGAGAAAAGGATTCCGTCAAGAATAGAAAAACAATCGAAATACATAAAAAGATAAAGCCACAGCCTTTTACTTACTAGAAAATTATTTAATAAATTAAGAACCAAAAGATTTAAAAACGAATGCTATATCGAGCGCACTATACATTCTAAACTCGAAACAAAAAAATTCTATTTTTAGAATTCTAGTTATTCTTACACCTTATTTACTTTATTAATTGCATAAAATAAAGAATACTTTAAACAATATTAAATAAATCGGATCGCCGGAAAGCTAGTCTACAGAATAGAATCCTTTAGGTAATATTTATCGTGTAATAAAGAATAGAAAAGGAAGATAATTCAAAAAGAAGATCATGAGACGAATTTCTATTCTACTAATGAAGTAATGAAGAAAAAGTCCATAAAATGACATGGTTTCCAGGTATTTCTATTGTAATGTTTTCTTTCTCTTCTGTGGATTTAGGACTCTTGCTTTCTTGAACTGGCGGTATAAAGAACCCTTTTCACTTCTTTCAAGATTCTAGTACTTGTTTTTCTTTATTGCATTCAACCTACCAATCTAAAGGTCTTGCTCAGAAAGAACTTTCTTAGATTTATTTTTTCTTATTTCCTCAACACTCTTTTAAAAAATTTGTCACGAAAAAGGCAAAGAAATTTCTTGTCAAAAACAAGAAAAAAGAAAGAGAAAAGAATAGGGAGGAAGAGATAAGACAACAACAAACAAGAAAAGAAAAAAAGAATATTCTCCAAAAACGGTAGAAAATCTAGAACGAGAAAAAATAAACAAAAAAAGCATTATTCATCAGCAACAACACGAGAGACACATTTTGTTTTCAAAAAAATGCCTTTTGTTTCAACAAACAATATATAAAACTAAAGAGACATATCTCAAAAACACCAATACATATAAACAAAAAATAATTTACTAAAAATACATGTTAAAAAAATACACAAGAAACCTTGTTCACTAATTTAATGATAATATAAACCCATGATTTTGAAATTAAAATATAAATAAATATAGATTGTATGTCATAATAGATCATTAATATAAGTAGATTATTCAGATTCCTATCAATATAGTAGATATAAATATAGTAGATCTTATAATTAAAATAATATATACAAAGATAGGACTAGGGAAAACTTTTTAAACCAACTAAACAACCAAAAACAAAAACACATTACCTTTTATTCAGGAATTCGAAGTCTACGAACTCAAAAAAAATCTACCAATAACGCCATAATTGGAATAGAAAAATACCCGCTTCTTTCTGTTTAAACCAGCTGGTACATCTTCCCAAACAAAGAAATTTCCAAAATAAAATCATGAAGAAAAAAAACCAAAACATAGAAAGCAACGAACTAAATACAAAGAAATATAAAGAACATAAAAATTAAAAAAAACAAGAACGAAATGTAAAATAAAACAAAAGAAAGGAAAAAAGAAAGATCCAAAAAGGAAAGAACAAAAAGACAGAGAAGAGAAGCACAAAAGGAAAGAACAAGACAAGAGAGAAGAAGTCAGAGAAAGAAAGAGAAAAAAATCAGATAAGAAAAAAGAAGAGAAAGAAAAAAAAGAATCCGAAAAAAAAGAAAACAAGAGAAAAGAAGAAAAAGAAGGAGGAAGAAGAGAGACAGAAGAAAGAGAAGAAGAGACAGAAAACAAGGAGGAAAAAAAAGTTCTTGTTGAACATTCTCTATCAGCAAACAAAGAAGGAAAGGAGAGGTTCTCTGTGATTGGAAGCAGCAAACGTTCTTGCTTGAAATCCAAGGGATTGTCGTCCATTCGGTTCAAGAATGAACGCAAAGTACCCATCTTCCTACTCTAATCGAGAAATATTCCCTGAAAGAAAATACAACAGACTAGTTGACGACTTCTTTCGGGCTATCCCAGAAAAAAGCAGAAGAGAAGAAAGATAAGACCGTGCGAACAATTGACTTCCTACCTATAAGGGTCCCGTCCATTCTCTCTTAGACTTATACTCATAGTACACATTTTTTCCTTCTTTGGTTGTCGTCCATTTCCTCCACCAAGAAAGGAGAAATCGAGAAGAAGGAAGTGCAAGTGGACAAAGATCTCTGTCCAAATCTATGCCTTTCAAGGAATGGCGGATAGAAAGGATAGATTGAGGAGTCAGTCAAAGGTCAATAAAGGAATTGCGTATATAAGGTCAGTGGATTCCGAAATGGAATCCTAATCTCCGTGAACGAATTTCATATAGAAAGTCAGTGGATCCATAATTGCGTATAGAAAGAATGGAATGAAAGTCAGAGGTCAGAGGGAATGGAATATAGTATAGAAAGATCTCTGTGAAGTCATTGCGTAGAGATTGATCTCCCTCCTAAGTGAGAAAAGAATCAGAGAAGAGAGAACAAGAGACAGAGAAAAAAAGAAAAGAAGAAGAAAAAACAAGAAGAGAAAAGAACAAGAAGAAACAATAAAAAAGAAAAAAAGACAGGAAACAGAGATCAGAAAGAGCAAGAAAGAAAAAGAGAGGATAAGAAAAGAAAGACAGAAAAGAAAGAAGTGAAGTAGAAAAAACAAGAAAGAAGAGACAGAAGAAGTCAGAGAAAGAAAACAGAACAAAAGAGAAAGAGAACAAAGAATAGAAAGAGAGACAGAGAAGAGAGGAAAAAAAGAGACAATCATATACCGAGAAAATCTAGAAACCAGATTTAACTAAGAAAATAAAAGAAAAATCAGAGATATTTACAAACATATAACAGAAAAATAGAAAAATAAGATTTTAGAAAACAAATAAGAGAAAAATGAAACATATTTACAAACATATATAAGCAAAAGTTCTCAAAAAAAAAGAGAAAATCAGAGAAAGAAGACCAAAAAGAAGGAAAAACAGGATCAATCAGAAAGAAAAGAGAAAGAAAAGACAGAGAGAGAAAAGAGAACAAGAGAGAAAAGAAAGAGGAGAAAGAACAAGAGATAAGAAAAAGAAGAGACAAAAGAGAAAGGGAGAATCAGAGAGAACAGAGGAAAGAAGAATCAGGCGAACAAAGAGAACAAAGAATGCACAGAAGGGGGACTAGAGGCATTCTCTCATTAGATATAGATACTATAATACATCGTAAGTTGTCGTCCATCATTGAATGAAGAAACTACACAGACAATCTCAATCTATTCTCGGAGTCCAGATCCAGAGTGGAAAAGAAAAGCAGACGAGTACAGAAAATAGAACTGCAGCAGGAAAAGAAGAGGAAACTGCCTGCGGAAAATAGAACGGGAGCTCCAGCTCGCAGCAAAAGAAGATTGGAGAAGAAATGAAGAAGTCAGAAAAGAGAAGACAGAAAAAAGAGAAAGAGAAGAAGCAAGAATCGGAAAAACCACAAAGGAAAGAGAACAAAAGAAAAAAAGAAGAGAACAAGAAAGGAGAAAGACAGAAAAAGAACAAGAAAGAGGACAAACAAAAGAAGAGAGAAAGAGACAGAGAGAAAACAAAAGAAAGAGAAGAAGGAAAATAGAAAGAGAAGAGAGAAGGAAAGCGAACTTAAGAAAAGAAGAGAGGAGTCTCAGATCCCATTCAAAGATTCGAGGAAAAAAAGAAAACAGGTCAAAAAAAAGGAGCCCATGCATCTCAAGCCATACCCAAAGGACTCCCACCAAAAGACAGGGAATAGGACATCCACTACGAACTCCTTGATCAGGCCAAGAAGTCAACACTTAGGGACTGAAAACCTAGAAGGAGAGCGAACACTAGAAAGGACCCACCTTACGCGGTGACTCAACCGATGCAGACATTCCCCTATTGAAACCATCGTAACTATCCCAGAGAAACAAAAAGAAAAAAGAAAGATAAGAGAAGCCGACAGAAGAGAAAAGAAAGTAAAAAACGGAACACATAAAAAAAGAAAGAAAGAAAAGCAGAAAAGAAAGAAAAAAACAAGAGAGAAAGAAGAGCCTGAAAAGAAAATGAAACAAGAAAAAAGAGAAAGTAGTCGAAAGAAGAAGAGAGCAGAAAAGCAAGAAAGAGACGCAAGACAAGAGAGAAGAGAAGAGGAAAGAAGAATCAGAGAAGAGAAAGAAGAGAAGACAGAAAAGGGCTTCCGAGAGTCGTGAAAATTTCTAATTCAATAGATCCGCGCCAGCCTCTTACACTTAGGAAACCTGCGCTCCCCAGAGGGACCATGTCACTCATCGACTTTGGAGTTCATTGATCGAATATTGGAAAAATCCCCTCTCTCTTTTCCCCATTCCGAGTCATTTGAGCTTCCCAGTCCGGAAAAAGAGAAGGAGAAAGAAAGAAATAGATTCTATATATTATATATATATATATATAGTTATAGTAATATAGTTATAGTAAGTCGATCTACTAAAGAAGAGAACAGCTAGTAGAGAAAAGAGAACAGAAAGAACACACAGGAAAGAGAAAGAAAGAAAAAAGGCAGAGGAGAAAGAAAAGAGATTTGGAAAGAAACAAGAACAAGAAAGATGTCTTGTCCAAGATTTCCCAAAGAAAAGAATCAGAACAATAAAAAGAGAAATGGAAAAAGAAGATCAAAAGGCAGAAAAAGATGGAAAAAGAAAAGCGAAAAACAGAAAAATTCCAAACAGAAAGAAAAGAGAGAAGAGAAAGAAGAGGAGTCAAAATAGGAATAGGAGAATGGGAATCAGATATAGGAATCGGAAATGCCCATTATTCTAGTCAAAGGAGTTAGGTAGTTTTAGAGGAGTGAGAGATTCGTACGAGTAGGAGTTAGTCACAGATTTCGAGCAGTACTGAGGAACCAATGAGGAATTCCAATTACGAAGAGGGCTTCGGCAAAGATCAAAAGAGGAAGTCGAATAGTAGTACTAATTCACTTAGGTACTAAGGAAATAGAAAAAGAGAACGACTCATTCGAATTCCTAAGTCAATAAAAAAGAATCCATTCCAAAATCCAACAAAATGAAATGAGGGTACATAAATAGCAAACGATCCGAAACTCACTAGTCATTGAAAATACAAAGGTGAAAGAAAATGATAAAAGAACGAGAGAAAAGAATAAAAAGACATTGGAACAACCAGAATGCTTCCCATCACAAACGAAACCGGGGCAGAGCCCCGCCTAACCTCAGCCCTTCGGAAAGAGAACAAGAATAAAAACAAAAAAAAGACAGAAAAAACCAAAGAATTCCGGAAAAAACAAAAAGAATACAGAGAGAATCAAACAAAAAATAGAAAAGAAGACAGAATTCCGGAAAAAAGAAGGGAGGAAAGGCAGAGAAAAGAACAGCAAAAAAGGGAAAGAGAGAGAATACGATTTCGACAAGTGAAGAAGTCATTGAATCTCCAAATAGAACGAATCCGAAAGGAAAAACAGAAAGGAATCGACTCCGAAAAGACAACAAGAACAAGAGAAAAAACAAGGAAAAAAGACAAAACTAAGAAAAAAAAGAAGAAGTGATGAAGACCGAGTATAAAGAAACAGCTACACAAAAATGAAAATATAGGAGAGCATGGGTTCGAGCCCTACCAAAACAAAAGAAAAAGAATCAAAGAAAGAAAAAGAGGAGGATAATCAGAAAAAGAGAGGAAAGAAAAAGCAGAAGAACAAGAAAAGAGAGAAGAGAAAGACAGACTAGAAACAAGAATCAGAGAAAAACAAAAGAAAAAAAGAAAGAAGAACACGAGACGAGAGTCAGAGAATCGAAAGAGAGAATCAGAGAACAAGAAAGAAGAGAGGAGAGAGAAAAAGATCAGACAGAGAAGAAAGAGATCGATAAGAAGAGAGCTCCAAAGAGAGAAGAAAACGACAGAAAGAAGACAAACAATGAAAATCAGAAAGAAAAAAAAGAAGAAAGAACAGAAGAGAAAGAAAGAGAAAGAACCGAAGGAAGAGAGAAAAGAAGAAAACAAAAAAAGAGACAGAGAGAGAACAAGATAAAGAAAGAATCAGAGAAAAAAGAGAAGAAAAGAGAGAAGAGAACAAGAAAGAGAAAAGAAAGCACAGAGAAGAAGAAGACAAAGAATCAGAACAAGAAAGAAAGAAGAAAAGGAAGAAATGCGTATAGAAGAAGAAAACAAAGAAAAAACAAGAGAAAGAGACTGCTAAAAGTCGAAGGAGTTTTAAGCCCGAGGCCGATAGTCAGAAGGAATCCGAGAAGACTAAGCTAGCATCCGAAGATGAAGAGATTCTCTCGCGGGCTCCATTCCTAGCTCGAAGACCAAGCCTGAAGAAAAGACAGTCCACACAGGACGAACTCCTTCTGCTATATGTCAGTAGACAGAAGAGCTATTCCCTAACATGCATCTATAGATGCAGCACACCTTTCCACATTTACCCGGATCGATCCCAGGAAGGATGGCACCACAAATTCTTTAGTTCTCGCGCTAGCCTTAAATCCCTTCTCTCACACAGAGATGATCCACTTGCTTCCTCGTTTTGACCCAGCCATGCTTCCCTGACCGCATCTCGAATTCCCTAAAAACATTTCAGCCTCTTTTAAACATTCGATCTTCCTCCTCCTGATTACGCACACGGAGCTCCCGGCCCCGGGGCAGATGCTTCTTGCATGCGTCTGTCCCGACCCAAATTCAAAGAAAGAAAAAGTTTTTTAGAGATTTCCTAAGAGGATCCTGGAGTAGAGAGCGCTAGTCAGAGAAGAACACAGGAGATCTTGAGAGTCAAATAGCCAGAGAAGAAAAAAGAAAAAAGGAAGTAAAGTACCAGTCCGAAAGAAAGACAAAAAAAGAAAAGAAAAAGAGAGAGTAGAAAGAGAAAAAAAGAGAAGAAAGAAATCAAAAAAGAAAGAACAAAAGAAAGAAAAAGAGACAAAAGAGACAGAGAGCTCAGAAAGAGAAACAAAAAGAAAACAAGACAAAAGAAGAGATCGCAGAAGAAGAAAGGAAAAAACAAAATACCAAATAAGACAGAGAAAGAGTTCCCGAAATCAACAAGGAGCGAGAATATAGAGAAAAAAAAAGCAAGAGATAATCGGGGGAGAAGAAAAATAGAAAAGCAAGAATAGACAAAATAGAGAAGCAGAAAGCAAGCAATTGAAATTTTCATAAATTTTTCCACATTTTACAAACAGAAGAAAAAAGATTCAATTATGGGAATCCGAGGAAGTTATTGGGAAAGATATGGAAATAAAAAATAAGTGAAAGAATTCCATATTCCAAAATTATTGGTATTTGTGAATCTATTTTCCAGCTTAGGGAAAATGTGGAATGCATTCCTCTTTTCTGAGTAATTAAATGAACCTTTTATCTGTACCCTATCCATACTCGTCTTCTCTTTTTTCAGATTTTCTATAGAAAGATAGAAAGTCCTGTTACTCAAAGACTTTTTCTAGAACCATTTCTTTCACTCTTTTCCAAGACTCCTGAATTTTGAGCCATTTCTACGTGATTGAAAAAATGAATCCCTGCGTTCTTTCTATACGAAATTCCTGCAAAACACTTTTTGACTTCATTCCAGCATCTTTTGTCGAATAGATTTTTTACTTCTCTATTCACCTAGAAACTTTTCCAAGACTCCTCCTTCTCTACGAAATTTCTTGTGGTCCTTTCGATTTCCTTATGGACGACAACAAAAAAAGAAAAAATATTGAGTTATAAAACAAAAGAAAATGAGGAAATCGTAAAAGAGGGGAGGGAAAAGAATTCTGTGCAAAAAGACAAGAAGAACAAAAATAGAATACAGGATTAAAGAAGAAGAAGGAATAGAGAAATAGAAAGACAAGAGAAAGAAAGAAGAATCGAAAAAATCAAAACGCGGGCTGAGATTTCCAAATACCAAGGATTCCCCCATAGGGAGAACTGCCCCTTGTTACGATTAAACAGAGTTAATGCAGCACCCTTAGATTACCTTTAGTTAAATTGAATGAAAAATTTTCTCATTGAACAGAAGTCTGTGTATGCACTTTTAGTCAAATGAAAGCTTTAAACAGCGAACGAGGAGTCAGATCATTACTCCAAGATAAAGAGAATATGTCACAATCGAAAAAAGAGAAATCGAATAGAAAGAAAAGCAGAAAATACAAAAGAGAAAGAAGTCAGAAAAAAACAAGGAAAGAAGAGAAAAGAACAAGAAAGAAGAAAATAATCGAAAACAGGTAGAACAGTGGAATAGGAGACAGAAAAAAGAAGAACAAGAAAGAGGTAATAAAAAGAACAAGAGAAAAGAAAGAATCCATAGAAAGAAAGAAAGAGTCTAAAGAACAAGAATCAGAGAAGAAGAAAGAGAGAAAAAAGGAAAAATAGAAAGAAGAATAGGAAAAGAAGAGAAAGAATAAGTGTAAAAGAAGAAAAAAGAATCAGAGAAAGAAGACAAAAGAAAGAAAAAGAGAAAAGAAAGAAAGGAAGAGAGACAGAGAAAAGACAAGCAATAGAAAGAGAATGAGGAAGAATCAGAAAAAGAGGAAGGGACAAACAAAGAGAAAAATCTCTGAAAGAGAAAAATTAGAAAATGAAAAGAGTCCAGTCAGAAAAAAAAGAAGAAAGAAATCAGAAAGTCAATAGAAAAGACCTTAATAGAGACAATAGAAAGAAAGAAAGAGAGAAAAGACAAAAAAATCAGAAGGCAGAAAGAGAAAGAGCCATTCTAATTGTGAACACATAAAAAAGAAATCCTCCTAGAAGATCTAGGCAAACTCCGTGAAGGCCACTGATGCCTTAGACCATGACTCCACTTTCTAAAATAGCCTCCCAGCCTTGCACTCTTACTCAGGAAAATTCACTGGAACTACAATGTCCCTCATTTTCCACAAATATTAATTACTACAACAAAAAGAAATAAACAAGGGGAAAAAAGCGAAAAAAGTCAGAAAAGGAGAGAAGAAAAGAATGAAAAAAGAAAAAAACGAGAGAGAAGAACAAGAAAAAAGAAGATCGAAAAAGAAGCCACCCAGTACAGGAAAGAAAGATCTTAAAAGAACTGCTCTTAACTAGCATTCAGTGGGACTACTCAAACGAACAAACAAAGAACCTCTCTTCCAGAATTCAAATAAGATTGCAATCGATTATTCAAAAAAAAAAAGAAGGCTCGAAAATCACAAATCAAAAATACTACAACTTCGGGACAAGAAAGAGGGACCGCTCTAAGGAAAAACCAGAAAATGCTAACTAAACTATCAAAAAATATGAAGAAAAGTCCGAAACGCGAATAAGAAAAAAACAGAAAGAGAGAATAAGAAAAAAAAATCAGAGAAAGAGGAAAGAAGGGGACAGAAAGAAGAATCAGAGACAGACGAAAGAGGAAACAAGAGAACGAGCAGAGAGAGAATCAGAAAAAGAAAAAAAGAAGAGAGACAGAAAAGAAAAAACAAAAAAGAAGAAAAGAGGAGGCATTGGAAGAAAGAACAAATAACAAAAGAGAGCAGAAAAATAGAGAAAACAAAATCAAAGACAGACGAAAAAAAAGGCTTTTTCAGACTACGGCTACTACGAATACTCTGAATCCAGAAATGACTGGAGATCCTAGCGACCTTCACCGCTCTTAACTCTACCCAAGAAATATAATCTAGAAAGGTCCACTCCCAAAAAACAGACCGGGACTCACACAAGAAACAAAATGACGGAATGTCAAAATTCATCAAATGTTGGAGCTGACCGGACTTCAAATACAAACGTGGGTCTAACCTGTCCTTCCACAATATCCAAGAAGACAGAGGCCAGAGAGACAGAAGTCAAACAAACGGAAGCTATTAAATATAAAAAATATTTTTAAGGACATTCCTATACAATAAAAAGAGAAAGACCTTTTCAATCGCAAGTAGAAATCCTCTCTCAAACATTCGAAAAAGAAAGTCCACCTACAAAGTTGCACAAAAAAACCTTTAGGTTACAAATTTAGAATATCAAAAATAAAAAAATATAATTTGTATTATTTAATTAATAAAAATTTTATTTCCGACAAAGCTAAAAATAAATATATAATTGGAGAAAAAAAGAATAAGAAAAGAATCAAAATAGAAATAGAAAAAATAGAGCAAAGAATTCCTAAAATAATAAACAATATAAAAAAAAAGACAAAGAAAAAAGAGAAGAGAACAAAAGAAGAGAGAGAAAAGATGGAACAACTCGTTTCTGACAAACATGGAATCAAATGCTAGAAAAAGCTAGGAAAAACTCCTGCTAATCTTCCCAAAAATCCAAACAAGAAAAATAAAACATAAAACAGCATGAAAAAATAAAAAACGAAGAGAAGGCTAAAAGAACAGAAATCAGAGAAAAAAGAAAAAATAGACAGGAAAAGAAAAAAAGAAAGAGCTAGAGCTAGTATAAACAAGAAAAGAAAGGGAAATACAAAAGAGAGTAGAAAAAAAAAGAAAAAATCTATATCAATGTCACGTTATTCATCCAAACAAGCAAGAAACCTTTCAAAAATAATCATAATGACGAAAAAGAACAGCAAGCAATTGCCCAACAAACAATAGATTGAGCTATGAAAAAGAGAGCCAATCGAAGAAAGAGATCGAGAGAAGAAATTGTAGGCAGAAAAAGAAGAAGAGGAGAATGAATAGAGACAAAAGAGACCATCCCAAGGAGCTCCTTCTTACAATCTACCATATCATCAAGTAGGAAAATGTCGTCTATTTCCTCCCCTCCCAAAAGAAAGAAGACAGATTTTCTTGTCCATTTCCACGCAACTCTGAGTCAACAAAAAAAATTAAAAAGAAAAGAAGGTAAAAAAGAAATATCAATAAATTAGGTACTTTTGTTGTCGTCCATTTCGATCAAAAAGAAAAAGAAATCAAGACAGCGAACTCGGGCCCATAAACATAAAATTACATAAAAAATGAAAAAAGAAGAATTGCAACATTCCACATCCCTATCAAAAACAAAGAAAATGAAAGACAGAAATAAGACAGAGAAGACAAAAAGAAAGAAAAAGAGAAAAGAGGAGATTGTTGTTTCAATCTTACAACAAAAAAGAAAGAAAAAAGAGCAGAGGGAAAGAAAGATAAATCAGAAAGAACAAAAATACATAAAAAAGAGAAAAGAAAAGGAGATTGAAGAAAGGTTCTCCTTGTAGTCCTAAAAAGAAGAGAGAGAAAAGAAATAAAAAGAGTTATCTGCGAATAAAAAAAAGAAACACAAGCAAAAAAAAAAAAGACAGAGAAAAGAAAAAAGGGGAGAAGTAAAGTCAGTATCAGTTAAGACAAAGCAAAGAGGGTCAACGTAAAAAATAAACACTAACCTTACTTTGGGATACGAACAGCAAACAAAGACTACCTGTGAACCAGAATAAAAACGAGAAAAGAGGGCATTCTTTCTAAAAATAGAAAAAATCGTTCGAAAAAGAAGACAGAAGAGAACAAAAAAAGTAAATAACATAAAAAATTCGATTGATTTTGGTTCCATATGATGCAAAAAGTCAAAAAGACTGCATTGTTCTTGTCAAAGACAGAGAAGAAAAAAAGAAACAAGAATGAAAAAAACAAGGGATAGGAGGAGTCAACGTATAGAAAGAAAGAAGATTCCTCATTGCCTATACAAAGAGAGATCTCCGTCAAGTGCCTAGAGAAAGAACGCATTGCGGAGAGAAAAAAGACAGCGTTTACAGTCATTCAGAAAGAAAAAAGTCATTGCGTATAGAAAGAGTGCATGGTGGTCATGGCGGAGAAAAAGAAGAGGCAGAAGAAGAGAGAAGGAAACAGAGAAAGAAGAAAAGAGAGAAGAAGAACAAGAGAGAATCCACTAACGAATTGCCTACAGAAGGATCTCCTCCAAATAAAGAGCAAGTAAGTCATTGCGTATAGAAAGATCTACGGCCAACTCCAATACAGATTACAGATCCAGGAAGTCATTGCGTATAGAACTCCTTCAAAGAAAGAGAAAGAAAGAAAGAAAGGAAGAGAGGAGAGATAGAAGAGAGACGGAATCGAGTCTCAGTCTACTGAAAAATACGAAACAACGAATCAAGTAGAAAAATACGAATGAAGGAAAAAAACAAAGATCTATGGACCCAATCAAGTAGAAAAATATCGAATGAAGGAAAAAAAGATCCACAGAAAAAGATATCCAAAAAGAGAATTCCCTAAAGAAGGACAGATTAAAGGCCCAATCCTGCCGAAAAAAAGAAAGCAAGAGAAAAGAGAGAGAGAGAAAAAGAGAAGAGTAGACAGAAAACAGAAGAGACGACAACAAAACAAGCAACAAAAAAAAGAAAAGAGAATAAACGAAAACTCCCTAGATGCCTTCTGGTTTGACCGAAATAGACGACAACAAAATACTCTGTTTTCTATTACTTTGACGTCTCTCTGTATCATGGATTAGGAGAGAAAGAGAAGAAAACAAATAAATCCAAATCTTCCTGCTCTCTTGTGACTCTAATTATTTGTTGAGGAAATTGAGTCTTTGAGAAAATAGACGACAACGAGTTCTTTTCTATCCTCTCTCTTCTAGGAAAAAATAGAACAAAACAAAAAACAAGCAGAAAAGCAGCACAAAAACAAATAGACGAAAACAAATCAATAACAATCGTCCTTCTCTATTGCTTGACTCTAGTGCTTCGGAAAGAAAATAGAACAAAACAAGAAAAAAAACACATAGGCGAAAGAAAAGCCTTCAATGCCACTTCTTTCTTTTCTAAGCTACTAGGAGATAAGAGAAGAAAACGATGCTAGAACTCCTCCTCGAGTTGTTTTCCGAAAATACACCACAACAAGCAAGCAAAATGGCCTATCCTGACCGAAAACAAACAAGAAACCCTATCTTCCTATGTTCCCGGAGTATACATAAATCCAAGAAAACAAAACAAGATCAAAGAGCAAAAGTAGAAAGCGAGAAAGAAGAGAAAACCTGAGTCAGACGAAAGAAGAAAAAAAAGAGAAAAGAAAGAACAAAAAAGAAAAGGTCCAAAAAGAATCAAAGAAAGGAAAAAGAAAGCAGAAAGGAACAAAAAAGAAAAAGCAACAAAAAGAACACAGAGAAAGAAGAAAAGAAAATTGAAGAAAGATAGAGAGGAGAAAGAAAAAGAAATCCCCCAAAAATCAAAAAAGAAGAAGAAAGAATATTCTCCAAGAACAATTTAAAAATAAGAGAAAGAGCAGAAACCTAGAACAAAGCAGAGAAAAAAAAGAAAAAATCAGAAGAAGAGATTAAAAAACAAGAAGCAGAAAGAAAAGAACAAGAAAAAAGACAAAGAAAAGCGAAAAAAAAGAAAAGAACCCGCTCGAGAAATAGAACACCAGTACCAATCCTAGAGAACTAGGAGAAAGGAAAAAAGGGAAAACAAGAAGAAAGAGAAAACAACAGAAAAAAAGAAAAAGTTGAAAAGAAAGAAAGAAAAGACCTTGGCGGAGACAACAAAAAAGAAAAATTCTTTCCAGTCATTTGAGTAATTGTTTTCATTGTAGTCTCTTTTTTCAAAACACATAAGCCCAACTACTCTTTTTTTTCAAATTTTAGTATGCTTTTTCTTTTTTTGTCGTCCATTTCTGCAATTACAAAAAAAAAACAAAAAACAAGATGCAAAAATCCAAATAAAAAAGAATTGTCGTCCACTCCGTGCCATCTATAAAGGAAAATCCACCAATATAATTAAAATCGAAAAAACAAAAAGAAGAGAAGCAAAAGAGCAGTGTGAGAAAATTTGCATAGAGAAAGAAACGAATAGAATAAAGTAAAGTAAAGCCGTTCCCAAGAAAAGATAATTACCCATGGTGTATATAAAAGAAGTCTCGGAGGTGACCGAATAAAGGATACAATCAAAAAAGTAAAAACCGGGCTTTCGGGATAGCATATAGAATAGCAGAATTTTAGGGAAAAATCGAAGAAACAATTAATTATGTATAGATTAATTATGTATAGAAGAGAATGGAAGATGACTCGACAAAAATAAAAAAGAGAATGAACTCAACCGACAAATAAAAGCAAAAAGAAGGAATCGCTTAGAAAAGCATTTCGAAAAAAATAGAAGAAACGAAGAAAAAAGGACAACAGGATATCATCAAGTAGACAAAGAAACAAAGACAAAAGAAGAGGAAAAAGAAAAATAGAAGAGAAAGGGCAAACAAAGAAAAAGAAGAGACTAGAGTAAAATAGAAAAATAACGTATAGAAAGAAGTACAACTACAAGGAATGACATAGAAAAAAGGAAAAACAGAAATCCTAGAAAAGAATAAATATAAAAAGAAAGAAAACCATCTCAAATTTGCAGAAGAAGAAGAAGAAGAGAGGAGAAGAGAAAAAGCGGAAAAATAAGAAAGAGAAAAAGAGAGAAGAAATCTGAAAGAAAAAGGAAAACAATAAAAAAGAAAGACCTAACGAAGAAAAAAGAAAAAGAAAGGACGAGATCAAAAGACCAGAAAGAAAAAGAACCAGAAAAAGAGAAGAAAAGAGGCAAAAAAATCAAATACAAAAAAAAGAAAAAGAGAGAAAACAAGAAGAAGAAGAGAAAGCAAATAAAAAACACTTTTTACACGAACCGGAGCATCGAACACAAATTCTACAAAAATACAAGGCGATCCACAACACCGAAGCCAAAAGGCAATCCCAAACAACTTCAATACTCCTAAGAACATTACATTCCAAGCTAAATTCTCCAAAAACTTGCAAGAATCCCATCCCAAGTCGAAAACAGGAAATAAAAAAAGAAATACGTTAAAAATCGGGAACAGAAAGCAAAAAGTAGACAAAAAAAGAAAACAACAAAAAGAAAAATACGAAGAAAAATATAGAAAAAAATGTGAAAGAAAGAAAGAGACCGACTGGGCAAAGGAGATTAAAGAACGAGAAAGAAAACAAGAAGACAGAAACAAGCATCCCAAAAAAGACAAGAGAAAAAAACAAGAGAAACTAAAGAAGAGAACAAGCAAAAAAACAAAAGACAGAAAAAGAAAAGAGGATCAAGAACGAAGAAGAAACAAAAAAACAAAGAAAGAAGAACAAAAAAGCAAACAATAAGTTTTAATGAAAGAAAACAACAACAACAAAGAAGATTTTTAAAGTCAAAACAAGACAAAGAGCGTTCCGCAAGAACCAGAAAGACAGAAAACAATAGAACAAAAAAAGAAAAACAAGAAAGAATCAGAAAAAGACAAAGAAAAAAGAAACAAAAATGAGAACACAAGAAAGTAGAGAGAGAAATAGAGGAAAAACAAAGAAAGTTATATATAATATATGTATTTTTAAAATAATAAAAAATTTATTGAAATGAAAAAACTATAGTATAATATCTATAATTAGAACTAGATTTACATATTTTTATATATTTTTTATGAATTTATAAATAGATAAGTAGTAAAGCTTGATAGAGCAGCGGTATCCACAAAACTAAAGACATTGGTTCAATTCCTAAAAGATCCCTTGGCAAAAAAAACAAGAAACCCCTGCCTCTTGTACCTGAGTACACAAAGCTCCCTTTTGGCCCCGAGCTTTTTACTATTCACCATCCCGCTAAAGTCTTTGAAACTTCGTGGTCTTCGAAAAGAGATGGGGCAATAAAAAAATGTCAACAGAGATGTTGCTTGGCTCTTTCTTAGAAGAAAGAAAAAGGCTTCTCAAAAATCAATGCCAGGGATTCTCAAAAGGACCAGTCCGGCCTGTCAAAAGAAAAATTCCGCGGATTTAATTAAATACAAAACAGACCTCATGCACATCCAAAAATCTTATGCGCAAACCTTGCTAGAGAACCCAGGGAATTCAGAAAGAGCTCGTGACAAAGAAGAATATAAAGGAGAGGTTCAAAAATTACTCACAGATTAAAAAAGAAACTTTTAAGACAAAGAATGGAAAGACTTTGAACGGAGTCTGCCCAAGGAGATTCTAGTGAGAAACGGTAAGGCAGAGAACACAACAAAGGAAGGCTTCCCACAGAAAGTTTGAAAAAACGAGAAAAAAAGAAGCAAGCAACAAAGAAAAAAAGCAAAAGACAGAACAAAGAAAGAAAGAATAGCAAAAAAAAGAAGACAGAGAGAAGGGAAAACAGAAAAGAGAAAAGACAGAAAAATATAGAAAAAAAGATAAGAAAGAAAACAAGAAGAAGGAGATGAAAGAACGAGAGAAAAAGATGCATGGAAAAATTGAAACCAAGGGTTAGTAGGTTCCTTAAAGAACAAGAAAAAAGAAAACAACAAAGACAGAAAAAGAAAGAATCAAAAAGCAAGCAAGAGTCTCGTATGTAAGAAGTGCGAAAAAATAAAGAAAACAAGCATAAAAAAGAAAAAGCATAAAAAGAAGAGAACAAAGAGAAAAAAACAAAGATAAGAAGAGAGAAAAATACAAGAAAAAACAAAGATCAAGAAACAAGCAGCAAAAAGAAAGACGAAGATAAAAAAAAACAGAAAATAGAAGGAAAAACAGAAAGAAACAAAATAAGAAAGATCAAACAAAGAAAAAAGACAAGAAAAAGCGAAAGGAAACAAAAAGCAAGTCAGAGAAAACAAAAAGAAAGAAAAAACAGTAGGCAGAATTGGAGTAAAAGATCATATGTAAATAGAATGAATATAGAAGAAAGAATGGCCATAGAAAAAACCTTATAATTCGATCAAAAAGAAAAATCTCCACGAAAGAAGAAAGAAATCGAATTTCATGGGTCCTTGAATAGAAGAAATACTCCCAAGCAGATAAAATGGAGAGGAATTGTCAAATGTCAAAAAATAAAAAACGTCCCCCCCCAATGAAAACAAAGTACGGAAGGAATTTCGAGAAATATAATTAAAAAACAGGAATTTAAGCAACACTTTGCAAAAAACTTAACTACTTCCAAGAAATCAAAAACAGGAACGAGAGTCTAGCGAAATCAAACTTATGTTTATGTATAGAAGTAGTAAATTCTAGCATACTAAGCACTATGGAGCGGGACTAGACTTGCATATAAATTTGCATTCCGTTACTACTATACCAGCAAAATCAATCGAAAAGAGAAGGCAGCGAAAGAGGGAATTAAAAAAAGAAGGGAAGAAGACAGAAAAAAGGAGATGGAAAATAGAGAAAGAAAACAAGGTCGGAAGAAGGAGATGCAAAAGAAAGAACAAAACAAAGAACAGAAAAAAAGAGAAGAACAGCAATGAAACACAGAAAAAAGGTTCATAAAAAAAAATAAAGAAAGAACGAGTTCTAAAAAAAAGACGAAAGAATAAGAAAAAAAACAAGAAAGAACAGAAACACAACAGAAAGAAAAGCAAGCAAAAAAAAGAGACAGAAAGCAGGAGACCAAGAAACAGAGAGAAGAGAAAACGAGACAGAGGGGTGAGAAAAAGTAGAAAAAAAGGAAAAGAGAGCTGAAGATAGAGATAAATAGAGAAAAACAAAGAAGAAAGAAAAGAGGAGGAAGACAATTAAGAAGAGAAAAAATAAAAAGAAAAAAGGAGAGAGAGAAAAGATAATCGGACAAAAAGTAAAGAAAAAAATAGAAAAGAACAAGAGACAAAGGAGGCAGGCAGAGAAGCAAAGAACAAGAAGAAATAGAAAGAACGCAAAGAAAATCGAAAAAGATGAAGGACACTCTCGAACCTAAGTCTCCTGCAACAAGGAAGCGCGGAGACAAACAGAACGATACAATCAAACTAAACAGCAAAAAGAAGAGAAATAGAATAAAGAATAGGGAAAAACAATTATCGCGTATACGTATAGAAAGAACGGGGCAGACCACAAGCAGTCTACGCACGGAGAACAACAAATAAGGTACAGGAAAGAGAAAAAAAGAAAGACCCCAAAAAAGAAAGGAATAAAGAAGAAAGAAGGCAAAAAAAGAAAATAGGAAGGAATAAAAGAAAGAGACAAAAAAGAAGAGAAACAAGAAAGAACAACAAAAAGAAAAAGAAGAGAGCAGAAAGAAAAACAGGAGACAAGAAAGAAGAGAGAAAAAGAGGAGAAAGCAGAAAAAAGAAGAACAAAGATAGAGAGAAGAATAAGAATAAAAGAAAGCAAAAAGAAGAAGAGACAAAAGAAAAAGAAGAGAAAAGACAATTAGATTAGAAAAACAAGAGAAATAAAAAAAGAGAAATAAAGTTCGAAACCAGGCCGAGAGAAAAAGAAGGAAAAAAGAAAACAAGAGAAAGGACAAGAGCGGAAGAAAATAAAAGAAAAAAAGAAGAACGAGAGAAAACCAGAGTAGAAAAGTTTCATGAAGGTTCCAAAGAAGAAAAAAGAGAAAGGAGAAGACCAGGAAAGAACAAAAAAGATGAGAGAAAGAGATTCTTGAAGAACAAAACTTCTGGTCCAAGATAAAACAAGAACAACAAGTTTCAAAAAAACAAGAGAAAAAAGAAAATTAGAAAGAAAACAGAAGAAGAATCAAAAGAAAAAGAGAGATGGAGAAAAAAACAAGAAAAAATGGAAGAGGAAGAACGACCGTGCAAAAGATGCAAAAGAAAGAGTAAGAAAAGGAAAAAATGCAGAGGAAAAATCAGAAATAGAAAGAACAAACAACACAAAGAATCCAAAAAGAAATAAAAAGACAAAGAAATAAAAAGGGAGAACGCGATAAAATAGAAAAAGAACAACATATCAGAAAATTCCATTTCAGATCCAAGAAGAGAGAAAATAAGATTGAGAAAGAAGAAAAGATAACAAGAAAAAGATAAAAAATAGAAGAAAAAGAAAAAAAAAAAAGAAGATCAAAAAAGAACAAAAGACAGAAAAAAACAAGGAAAACAAGAGAAAAAAACAAAACTAGACAAAAGATCCCCCAAAAGAAGGTTCCAAAAGAACGAAGACGATAAGACAAGGAGAAAAGATAAAAAACGAGAGAGAGCAGAAGGTTGCCAAAAAGAGAGACAAGAGAAAATAAAAAAAGGAAAAGAAGAGAGGTAGAAAAAACAAAACAGAAGCAGAAAGAGAAAACAACAAGAAAAAAAGAAAGAACGAAAAAAGAAAAGAGAAGAAAAGGAGAGAACGAAAAAAAACACAAAAAGGAAGGCAAAAAAATAGAAAGGAATAAAAGAAAGAAACAAGAAAAAAAAGCAAGAAACAAGAAAAAAAAGCAAGAAGGAAAAAAGAAAGCAGAATAAATAAGAAGAAAAGAAAGAGAAAAAAGAAAATAGAGAAGAAAAACAAGAAAAGAGCAAACCAATAGAAAAACAACAATAAAAGGAAAGAAAAAAGCAAGAAGAAAACAAGAGAAAACAGAACAAAAACAATAGAAAAGATAATAAAGAGAATTAGAAAAAAAGAATCAAAACAAAAAAAGAAGGCACGGAAAAAGAGTAAAAAGAAAAAATAAAGAAAAAATATAACATAGTAGATTAAAATTAATTATCATAGAAAAAGAAATAAAATAAAGATTTTAGATCGATTATATTAAATAATTTAATTGATTAAATTAATATGGATATAAGATATAATAATAAATTTAGATAAAGAATAGATAGAAAGAATTTCAACCTATCAAAAAACCGCAAGGAAATAATTACTTTTAAACAATATGAAATAGCTTAGTAAAAGAACTTACAAAACACATAGAGTGAAGCGTAAACACCGGGGACATCCTTCGCAAGAAACCCTAAAAGTACTAAAATACAACAAATAAAGTAGAAATAGAGAGAATAAATTTTCCAAGGCCCGGAATCCTACAAAAGAAAACCCTTTGACATGAAAAAAAGAAAAACATAGTTCAAAAATCGGATTCAAACTGGAAATCTAAAGATTTAGCTCTAACCAACAGAGATACCTAAACGAAAAATTCTTCATAAACTAAAAAGGATGCAACAAAAATAAAGGAAAAAATAGAAAGAAAACAAGATAAAACAGAAAGGAAAACAGAAAAAAAGGAGAAGAGAAAAAAAGCAAGATGTAGAAAAAGAACAAATAAAAAAGAAAAACAGATAAAAGAGAAAGAAACAGAGAATAAAAAACAAAAAGTGTAAAAAAGAAAGAATATTCTCCAAAAACGAGAGAAAGAGAAGAAAACAAAAAGAAAAAAAGACGAAGAAAAGCAGAGAAGAAAAAAGAGATAAGACCAAGAAAGAACAAGGACAAAAAAGATGGAACAAAAAAGAAAAGTAGAGAAAGAAAAAAAAGAACAACAAAAATACGAATCAGAAACAGAGAAAAGAATAAAAAGAAAAATCTTAACAAGCAAAAAAGAAATAAAGCAAGAAAAGAGACAGAGAAAAAAGAGAGAAAGACAGAATCAGAAATAGAATAAGAAGGGAAGACGACAAAAAGGAAAAAACCAGAAAAAGAGATTAACAAGGGAGAGAAGGAAATACAGAAGAAAAAGAAGATAAAAAGAAAAACAGAGAAGAAAAATATGCCTCTATTAATATTAACAATTTTTTAATTAAAATTTTTTAATTAAAAGAATTTCCCAATGCCAAGTATAGACTAACCAGCGATTCCGCACGAGGATTCCACTTGTTTCTACTATTTTTTGTTTTAAGCGAACTTTACCATCGAAACCAACTCTTCCTGCAAAAAGCGCTCTTTACACGAACCCCTGTTATACCACTTGCTCCGCGATATTCCATTTCCCTCTTTTACGGAAGCGGTGCATACCTGAAAAATGCATATTTAGACTTGTACAAACACTCCCAGAGTTTGGAAATGCAGAGAAGAACATACTGTAATCAGAAGGCCAGAAAAGAAAGAGATAGAGTAAGAAAAAAGAAGAATCAGAGAAGAGAAATTAAAAAAAGTAGACACAGAAAAAAATAATAGAGAAAAACAAAGAAAAAAAGACAAGAAAAAGAGAAAAGAGAGTAGAAAGAAAAAAGAATCAGAAAGAACAAAAAGAGAGAAGCTCAGAGAAAAGAAAAAACAAACACCAAAACAGCTATCTTGCAATAGGAAAAACAAGAGACTGCTTTGCAGCGAAATATAAGAAAACTATGTCTCTCGATTTCTATTCTTCTCTCTGCTTCTTTTTTTTATACTCGCTCTTTATTCTCTTCTCCATTTCTTTCCTACTTCATCAGAGAGAAATGGAAGAAAACAGCAAGAAAAAAGAGAAAAATAAATCAGAGTAGACAAAACAAAGAAGACAGAAAAGAGAAGAGAGATTCCGAAAAGTCAAAAAAGAAGAAGAACAAGAATCGGAGAGAGGAAACCAGAAAAAAGAAACGCGTACAAGAATAAAAATCGGAGAAATAAGAAGAAGAGGAATGAGAAATCTGATTTAAAGCCAAGAATCCGAAATATGAAAATGACAAGAAAAAACTAGACTTCCTTTCTTTGTTTTACTTTCTCTACTGCGATCTATCAATCTCACTCTTTCCTTCAACCTAATGTCATGATCTTGCCTTCAATCTGTAGATCCTGCCTACTGGGAACGGAAAAAACAAAAACTCGGGAACGGACAATATATAGAATAAATCATGCCCACAAATAGGAGAATACAATTACAAACAAAAAAACATTCTAGCTAAAATATCCTGAGAAAAAGATTCCTAGTTGACAGGAAAAACTTAAAACTACAAAAGAAAAGCTGGATTTACACAAATGAAAGAAAATAAAAATCAAAGAACCAAAAATCTTCCTCATACGGAATAGGAAGTATTTGGTTGTCGTCTATTCTTGCTTCTCCTCTGTTGTGTTCTGTCTACTCGACTTTTTCTTATTTTCGTGTTTGTTTTCATGTATTTTTTGATACCCAAATAAATAAAACAAAGAAACAAGAGAAAAAAAAGACAGAGGAAACAACAAGAAGAAGGGGAGGAATATAGAAAAAATCAAAGTAGAAAAAGAAGCCGCATTTGTTGTCGTCCATTTTCTCAAAAAAAAAGATAAAGAAAGAAGAATGCTTGTGAGTGAAGGAGTAGAAGAAAACAAACAGGAAAGAAGTAGAAAGAAAGCTTAGCAGGTATAAATACAAAAATACACGTAAAAAAAAATAGTTCTAGTAGCTAGGAGAGCAGCTTATTTTTTAATATATAAATATAAGACAAGTAAAAAGAAAGAAGTGCCAAATCAAAAAAGCTATCATGTATATAAGCATGTAAAATAATTCGTGCCATCATGAGTAAACGGACCTAACTAAACAGAAGGAAGAAACAGAAAATCAAACAAAGCAAAGAATCCAAAAATAATGGAAAAAAGAAAGAGAGTCAAAAAGAAGAACAAAAAGCAGACTCATAAAAGAAAAAGGAGCAGAGAGAAACAAAAAAAAGAGAAAAAAGAGAGGCGAACAAAATACTAGAGAAGAAGAACAAAAAGAAAGAAAAATTAGAAGAGAAAAAGAAGTCAGAAAAAAGATCGAGATCCTCGAGAAATAATCCAAGAATAGAGTTTTTTTTAATCTCTTGTTTAAATAATCATTAGTGCTTGTTAATAATCGAATAGATCCTATTTGCTCCTTTTCCCGGTGTCTCCTCTGGTTGTATTGAATGTCTCAGCCAGGACTTCCTTTCTCCCTGATTTCAAAACTCTATTTCTAGTAACCTACTATGTACTCGGGAAATAAAAATCCTAAATCGAGCTGAAGTCATGAGAACTTCCTGGTGCTTTCGGACAAATGACAACTAAAGTCTGATTTCATAACACTAATGACAACAAAAAGGTTATTTTAACTTCTTCCACGATGAAGAAACAAAAACCACACATCCTACATGTCCTCAAATAAAAGAAAGTAAAAAGAATTTCCCATCCTAGTTATGCCTATCTACCCTCTCCACGCCAAAACCTTTTATACCAACGACCATCTACAACTCCCTTATTTAGAACAAATACAACTGAAACGCCGGACATACATCGAGTCGCAGACACTCTTTCTACCTACCTCAGATGTGCCAACAACAACTAAAAAAGATATACTTGTATCTACTAACTATTATCTCATTACGACCCCCCGTTATAACCACTACCCCTTTTTTTATTTTTAAGAGAATTCCTTCTATGAAAGTCGTCTCTACTGCCTAAAGTGCAGAGAAATAAGACCTCCCATTAAGGAACCTTGGGATAAAAAGGACACCTTTCCATGAAACAGCAGCAGCGGGAACAACTCTTTGCAATGGAATAAAGGAATTCTTACCTATGAGCCAACAGAACCCGAAAAGTCCGGACGAAGCTTACTCAAAACACAATAAATAACGACCTAAAAAGGACCAGAAAAGCAGCCAGAAAAGAGAAAATCAGTCTAACTAATAAATAATAGATGACAAACGAAAAAGCTTAGGCCCAGTTCAACTAAGAATAGATAACGAACTAAATAGGACCGACAAAAAGCAACCAAAAATGCTAGGCAAGAAAGTAAAACAAAGAAAAGCAGCGCAACCAAAGCTAAAGGCAAGAGAGCAAAAGCAAAAGCCGGCAAAACAAAACACTTACCACCACGACCCACCCACAAAACTAGGGCTACCACAGGCGCAATGCCTTTGAGAAGACTGGGGCTCTTTAAAACCCACCTGCCAAAACAAAAACAGAGTTCTCCGGACTTCAGATACAAACAAATAAATAAGAAAGAATCAAGAGGAGAGAGAGAAAAGTGAGAAAAAGACAACGAAAGAAAGATAAAAAAGAAAAAGAAAGAACGAACACGAAAGAAAGCAGAAAAGAAGCCAGTGAAGACAAAGAAGCGGGAAAAAGAACAGACAAGAGAGAAAGAAAAGGACAAAAAGCAAGCAACAAAAGAGAAGGAGATAGAAAAGTAAAGAAAGAAAAGAGAAACAAGCAAAAAGGCAGAGAAAAGAAAGCAAAAGAAAAAAGAAAAGAGAGAATGCAGAGAAAAAAGAAAAACAAACAAATAGAATAGAAAAATTAGTAAGAAATCAAGCAAAAAAGAAGAGACCGAACTCTATCTCCAAAACCTAGAAAGAAAAAAAAAGAAAGAGAAGAAAAAACAAAGAGCAAGAATCAACCAAAGAGAAGACGAGAACATAAGAGCACTACTCGTTCGTATAGTAGAGTTTTCCTGCGGAATTTCGATTCCAGAAAAAGAAGGAGAATCCTTACTTATCGGAGTCGAAGACAACAAGAGCAATGCTCAAAATAGAAAAAAACCAGAATCTTTCCAAAAGAAAAACAAAAGCTCCCAAACCGAAATAACAATAATTCTTTGACAAGCTAAACAGTTTTATCAAAAGAGCTTTTTTATAGAACGATACCTTGTACATACACCAATCAAGCCAAAACCTTGCTATGCAGACGCCCCAGACTTCGCAAGTAGCCGACAGATAACTTAATTACTAAGTATCTCCCACAACAGAGATTCCTATGAAGCCCGAAATCGACCACCCTTTTGACCTACTTTAATTGGAATTATAGAAGCCAGCAAGCCTCTTGTCCCCGTCCAAGAAACCAAGAACCCTAACACCTAGCCAAAAAGACAGAGAAAAATGTTATAAAGAAGAAAACACAAAAAGAAGAAACAAAAAGCATTCCACTGACATCCAGCAAAAAAAAGAGCAAGAAGACAGAACTTCCCGAAAAAACCATGTTTTCTAAAACAAAGCAGAAAAGGACACAGGCAAACCTTTTTCCTTAGAAGGGACAGAAGCCCTCTTCTACTAAACCTGGTTCCTCGAAAATAGCAAGCCTAAAAAAGCAAACTCTACTAAACAATAAACAAACAAAAAAGAAACTAAACAAAAACACAAGAAGAAACTCGCGGAAAAAAACGGAATAGGCAACCAAGCAGGAGAAGAACCCGGCAAGCAACTAGGAACCCGTGAGCCAGCCCACCTATACACGAAAACCTAGGGAAGCCCTGTCTTACTTCGATTTATTATATTATACAGAGAAACCGAGTCCATCAAGTACCCGAAGTTCTCACCCAAGCAAGACGTACAGAAAAAACTTGCACCCCTTGCACAAAAAAGATTCAGAGAAGAAGGATTCTCCTACAAAAGCTGCAGCGGAAAAAACTCCACCTTCAAATAAAAAACAAAACCAAAGGAACAAATACATAATCAACAAGAACAAAGCACAGAATTGTGACGATAAGAAACCGGATTACTACAAAAAAGCGCCCCTAATCTAAGAACCCAGAAGAACAAAAACAAACTAACCAAAAAAACACCCAAGAAACGACCAAACGAAAGATGCTATGTTAGGAACCTAGAAAAAACAACGTATCAAACCAAAGTAAAACCCTGTAGAAAGAATCCAGGCACAAAAAAGACAAAAAACCTAAGCTCAGACCTAGCAAAAACCCTGCCAAAGGCGTGTTGCACTTCAATTCCTATACAGAGGCCAAGCATTTATTCCAAGGAATCCCAAGGAACCGGGCGAACAAAACAAAGACCAAACACAAAAAGAAAACAGGAGAGACCGCAAGAAAGTAAAGAAAGTTCTCAAAGAAAGAGAGAAATCGAATGGAAAAGAGAAAGAGACAAAAAGAGCGAAATAAAATGAAGAAAGAAACAATCCCTAGGAAACTTACAGAAACGAGATTCCAAACAGAGAAGAAAAAACAAGAGAAAAACTCCTTCAAAAAGGCATTTGTTAGAAGAAAAAGCAAAGAATTAGAAAAAAGAAAAAGAACAAGTTCTACTAAAAAAAGAAAGTTCTACACGAAAAAAAAGAAATCCCCCTAGAGTGAAAATTAAAAAGAAAGCAGAAAAAATAGAAAAAAAGAAGGAGAATAACAAAAAGAGAGAAAAAAGAAACAGAAGGAAGAATCATAGATAACAAAAAAAAAGAAACAAAGGAAGAAGAAACCGAAAAAACAAAATAAAGAAGAAAACAAGAGACCCAAAAGAGAAAAGCAAGAAGAACAAAAATAAAACCAGAAGGAAAGACAAAGAAAATAAAAAGAAAAAAGAGAGAGAAAGAAAAAAAGGAAAGAGTTCTATGTAAGGGAAAGAAGAAGCTAGAACAAGAGAAAGAAAAAACAGAAAGAGGAAAAAGAAAGAAAATAAGACAAATAGAAAAAGAAAACAAAAAAAGAGAAAAGATCGATCAGACAAGAAAAAAGAATCAGAAGAAACAAAAAAGAAAGCAGAAGAGGTAAGAGAGAGAGAGAGAAAACAGAAAAAGAGTTAAAAAAGAAAAACAAACTACAAGGAAAGAAACGTCCTCCATAGAAGAACCTAACGAAATCTACTTGCAAGCTAACTACCCACAAGCCCCCAGCTTGCGCACGCCACACAAAACAAAAATAAAATGCACAACTAATAAAAAAGCTTAGAAAGAAAAAAGAAACCGCGGGCGTCCTCACAACTAGAAAAACCATCGTGTACATCCGACAAAAAAGAAAGATTAAAAAAAGAAACCTTAGAGGGTCAGTAATTTAAGAATAAAAAGAAGTCGAAAAAAGAAAAAACCAGTCGTTAAAAAACAAAAAAAGTCTGACGATCCTGTATTATCTCGCGAATAAATGTATTAAGGCATCCTTCAAAGAAAGGACTTTGAAACTTACGCACAAATCCCACCAAAAACAAAAAAAACTTTTTCAACAATAGAAATAACAAATATAAATAAAAAATTACCTTAGAAAGTATTAAAATTTATACTTCTATATTATAGAACCGTTAAAAAGCGGAATCTTAAAAATAAAGAACCAAACACGCAGAATTCCTATTTCTAGGAGACTGCATTATGAATAGAAAACTTAGAAGTCCAAAAAGCAAGGAATAGGGAAAAATCTTTAAGCAGAAGTTTTACATTCATTATAAAATTAAGAACAAAAGATAACAAGAAGAAATCCAAATACAAGGAGAGTTTTTTTCTTTAAAGATTCAAATTAAAAAAACTGAAAAGTAAAAACTTTTTTCTAAGTCAAAGATTTATGCTACGATCTAAAAAAGAGGACTTAACCTGGAATTCTTGACGGAACTTTACTTAAAACTAAAAGCGAAACGGAAAAAAAGATTAACGTTTAGCGACTAAATAAGGAGAGAATCAAAATACTAAATTGAATTATTTCGCGAATTAAGTTAGATTGTTAGAAATGCATAAAAATGAATGCATTTAAAAGTTTTTATAAATTATTCAATATTGTTGCAAGATGTCCGCTAGATAAAAATAAAGAGAAAAAAATCTTAAAAAGGGCGGGTCACTTAGCTAAGTAAACTGGATCCATTATTATATCTATAATAATAATAATTTGTCAAAGATATTATATTAAAGCAGTTCCACAAACAGTAAAAAAACTAAAGGAATTTTCACAATGCAATGATGTAATAATACTAAAATAATACACAAAATTTATTTGAGTCTTGTCAAGCTCATAGAAGCTGCTCAGGAACCTTCTTTTGTAAAAAAACACCTCGACATTAACAAAAGGTGTGCGAATAAATAATAGAAACGTTTCGTAATCCAAACAATAATACTAAAGACAACGAAGACGTTATCGATAAAGTACTATAGTAACTTTTAAGACATTATTTTTTACAATTCTAGAAGTTTATTAAGAATGCTATAGGGCAATATTCTATTTAAAATTCCTTTCGCCTCTAGATCTTGCTCTTTTTACAGAACATGGAACTTTTTGTTTCCAGAAAAGTCAAAAAGGGAATTTCTAATATTCAATAAAAATATATAAGAAATCGAGAATAGAAAATATAGTAAAGAGCAATAACATGGAAAGAAAAACATATAAAGAATAAAAAGAACAAGAAAAATAGCAAAACAAAAGAAAACAAGAAAGAAAAACCAATAACAGAAAAAAAGAACTAAACAGAAAACTAAAGAAATACTTCACACAATCGCATAAAGAATATGAAAAATACATTTATATGGCGGAAGTTCCTAGCGCTAGGAACAAAGACTTTGTCAAAAAAAAACTCCCTTATTAGTATATGTATATTAAGTAAACTTTATTTCTAATATTTATTTACTAGCAATAGTTTTAGAAACAAATCAATACTAACAAATAAAACCAGTAGAAAAAAGTATAAGTCAAAAGAAAATAAGAAAGAAAGAGACAGAAGAGGAAAGATCTAAGAAGACACAAGAAACGTCGACCAAAAACTAAATCACTGCCAAATCCAATAAAAAGTTTATTTTGTATGAAAATCGTGAACACCACCTCAACGACAGTGTAGGATAGAACATAGTTCAACATGAAAATACAAGTAAATAAAAAAAACACCCTTTTTTAGGAAAAACTCCTCTTAAAAAATACAACTACAAAAAATAAAATATAAATTACCAAAAATTATGTTTGACACATTTGGAACAGATAAAAAAAATAACAAAGTAGACAGCACAAAAAGGATATACTGCTAAAGAATGTTTTTTTGAAATGAAAAAAGATTCTACAAGGAAAAAAAGCATAAAAAAAAGAAGAAAAAGAATAATAAAAAAGAAATATTACCTAAAAAAATTACAAAGACGAAAAGAGGGCAGTCAATGGTTGGTCTATGAATCTACTCCACAAATATAAAAAGACAGTAGATGCATCCGGAAATCTAAACAAAAACAAGGAAAACCCTATTGCTGGGTCAAACCCAACAAATATAAAATTAAAGAGCAGCTAGTTAGTCAAACAACTTCCCTAATGATTGCAGAAAAAAGCCCGCCGTTAAATTTCATTGCCAATCATAAAATAGCACCCTAAATATAAGAAATAGCTTTCAAAACCAAAGAAAATAACAAAAAAAGTAAATGCTACAACAACAAGGAGAAAATTTAAAAAGAAGAAAAAACAAAAGAAGATAAGAACAAGAGAAAATAAAATACATTTATGAAATGTCTCAAATGTAATCTACAACATGTACAAGAATATAAAGGAAGCTCCACGAGCCAACTCCCGGAGTAATAAGGAACTCCAAGATTTTCGCTTTTACATTAATATATAATGGATAAAAAATTCTTTTATTTGAAGTTTCCATAATAAGGAAAAAGATTGCATAATAAAAATAAATGCAAGTTTTCTAATAATATAGTAAGTAAATTGTATAAAAAAGAATTAAAAGTGAAGTCAGAAAAGAAAAAGAAATAAGAAAGTCGTTTCTTCAATAAAATAACTAATAAGCAAAAAATACTCTATTCCTAATCAAATTACGAACTTTACAAAATAACTCTACTTTTCCTTGATAGAAACTTTTTCGATCAGAGACAGTAAAAGGCAGTGGATATTACATATGTTATAAAAGGATGTGACGACAAAACAAAAAGTTTTAAGAAAAAGATTGTTGTTCTATAGGTTTTTAGCGGAGTTTTTTTCTTTTCATTAGTCGATTTCCTTGAAAGTCTTGCTTCAATTCTTTTTTTATCTATTTATTGTCTTCCTTGATTATTGCTTTTATTTGTTTCTTTATAGGAGTGAGGCAACACCCTTGCTAAACAAAAGTCGTGAATTCAATGCAAATTACTTTAGGAAATTTACGGCAGATAAAACTTATCAATAAATAAAAGAATCGCCTCTTCTTAAGGGCATGCATTAAAAAGTATACCATCTCTAAAATAAAACCTTCCTATCTCATAAATAGAAAGAATCAAAATAAGAGCATAAGCGGGAACAAGAAAGAAAAGAAAGAATTATGAGATCACTTTATAGAATTGGCAACAGTAACTATAAAAAATTAAGTAGAGAAATTGAAGAAATAGAATTCCAAAGATATACTAGACAGCAACATCCTTTTATTATTAATAATTATATAATAGTAATATAGATGGATCCAGAGTTTACAAAGTTTAGATAGTAAATACAAATCCTTAGAAAAATCATACAATTCAAGTCCTCGAAATGAAATCATACAATTCAAAAAAAACCAGGGAAAATCCCACTTTCCTTAATTTTACAAAAAGAAAACATAAGTAAATCAGATCAAACGCAACTCCGACATCCAACAACGCCAGAAAAAAGATCCTGCGGCTGTACAAAAGCCAAAAATGAAACCCTCCTCAAAGTTCCTTAGAAAACTTTGCTAAAGAGAGATTCTAATTTACGGCATGCGCTTTAAAATTTAATACTTTAACAACTGAACGTGACACTCGAAAAAACGAAAAAAATTCTTCCAGCTATCCGCTCTGAATATATTCTAGAGAATAAATTAAAATTTTTTAAATCTAAATTAATAGAATAGGGAAAAATTAATATAGATAAATTTTTATTTTTCATTTCAAACTCAATTTGTATGTATTGTATGCTGATAAAAATCTTATTTTAAAATACCTACCAATTGCATTTATCTCTATTTCAAGTCGTCTTTCTGTTCTAAATCTTTCGCTTTGTTTGGTACGACCTAGCGATCTCTTTATTCGGAAAGAAACTTCTTCTGCTTTTTTCTACCTAGATACACTCTTCTTTTTGGGAGTTTCCTTACAGAGGATAGGACTTGTCACGATAAAATAAAAAGAAGGAGAAAAGAGAACCTTAAAGAATTCATTTAATACATGTCGTTCGTAAAAGAAGAGATTAAAATTATTAGAAAGAAAAGAAACCATTTATCAAGATTCTCTTAAGCTCAAAAAAAAAATATAAAGAAAGAAAAGGCAAAAAGACGCAAAGTTCCAAAAAGAAAGAAAGAAGACAAACGCATTCATAAAGTATTGATCTCAGAAGTAGCCACTCTTCAAAAAGCTTTGTGTAAAGTAAAAGAAAACTAGGAACTTAAGTAAAAATCACAGGTGTTAACTAAAGCCGTAGGAAAAAAGTCCCTGATTATTTTTAGATAAATGAACGAACATCTTATCAAATGAACTATCAAAATAGATTTCCTAGACCAATGACTAATAAGTGACTTAAAATATTTTCCTAATAATCTAACTAAAATCTTCCCAAAATTAAAATTAAAAATAAAGCAATTAATTTATAAATAAAGAAAAACAAGAATCCAATCTACAGTAGAGATAGGTAAGAAATCCATCTATACAGAATCCTAAGGAAGCACCTTTTACCCCTTTAAATTAAAAAAATCCGCATTGCTTACAAAAAAAAGACAAACAGTATAACAAAAATTGAGATATAGATATATAGCGGATATACCAATTGCGTCCTTTTACAACACTTCCAAAAAGCGGAATTAAACTTCTATGAAAGTACAATAAACCCTTATTATCAAATTAGCAAAAGCTCTTCGCAGAATCTAAAATAAGAAAAAACAGAATTATAGACGAAAAATACTCGAGCAGTGAAAGACCTCTGAGCAGAAACAAGAGAAAAATCCTATCATTTGAAAAAAATTATTTACTAAAATAAAAAACAAATATAAAATATAGAACAAATTAAAAGAAATGGTTTGTCAATTATTAACTAAAAAGGAGTCTCCCAAGCTAAAGACAAAAGAGAAAAGAAACAAAAAGAAAAGAATACAAAGAGAAAAAAGAACAAGAAAGTTCAAAAAAGACTTTAGGGTAAGCTTCCAAAAGAACAAAGACGAAAGGTGAAGAAAGAAGGGACAACACAAAAGAAAGAACAAGAGAGAATCAGGAAAAAAGAAAGAGGTCGGAGAAAGAGAAAAAAACAAGAGAAGAAAGAAACAACCCCTAGGAAACTTACAGGGACGAGATTCCAAACAGATAAAAAAAGAAAAAAGAAGCAAAGGAAAAAGCGAAAAAAGAAAAAGAAGCAAGAAAGAGACAAGAAAGCAATAAAAAAGAAAAAACAAGATCCTCTTCAGATAATTTTTTTGCATTTGTAAAATTTTCTTAGAAAGCTCCCCGAATTCGTTGTTTGCTTTTTTCTTCACGTCAGTCATTTTACTCTCCATCTTTCTTTCAAAGATCTCAAATGTCTCTTCTCTGAATTAAGAGTATCTGTTCGTTCGAAGAAATAATTGAGGTCAACCCATTTTGATTCCTGCTCTTGCTAGATAAGGGGCATCTACTTTGAAAATATTCTATATAAAATTTAGCTACTTATACTTATCTATTTTAGAAGAATACAAGCATCTTCTTCTTAGATTTTCCAAATTTGATCTAGATAGATTCATGTTTCAAGTCTTTTTTTCCATATAAGAACTTTCTCCGAGTGCTTTGTTTTACTTTGCTTGCTTTTCTTCTCGATCTCTGACTCTTCCCTTTATTTTCTTTCGTTTGCTAATCGCCTCTTTTGAACTTACTTGCTTTTTGCTTTGTCTCTATTTCCTCCTTTTTTCAAGCTCTTTCTCTGATTCTTTTTTTCTATTCTGCATTTAGAGTTTTTGGTTCTACAAGAAGGAGATCGACAGATTGAAAGAGGTAGGTGCCAGAGTGCACTAAGAAGATTCGACTTCTATCTAAAAGCGGGGACAGGACTAGAACCGACAATCTGCAGGGCATCCGCCTAATGAGTTCGTCACTTCTTCTACCCCGCGGACCAGTCCGGGCTGTCCTGAGAAACCTATTTCGGAGACCTCCAGGAGATACCGGAAAGAGGGTTGTGAACAAAGATTGGAAAAGAAAGAGGACAGGGAGCAAAGGGAGAATCAAAAAACTGTACAAAAAGAGCAGAGAATAGGAAAAAGCAAAAGAAGAAGCAGGAATAGAGAAAAGACAGAAGAGACAGAGAAGAAGACAGAAAAGAGACAAGAAAGAAGGAAAAAACAAAGGAAAAAAGACATATGTATGATAAATAAAACGAAAAGAGGACTTCCACAAAAAGATTTTACACAAATTAAACAAGACTATTTTAAAAGCAACCAATAACAAAACTCAAAAAATAGATATACACAATAAATCACTTTGTTTCAAATCTATGTTTACATAAAATAAATAAAAACAAAGAATATATATATATACAATTTGAAAACTAGCTTGGATGCTTTCTCCGAGCAAACCTGGGGTGTCGCTAAAAGAAAAGAAATAAACCCGAGAAAGAAAAACAGAATGCTGAGTACTTGTAGTCGTCGCAAGACCCACTAAGAAAGACTCTTATCCTTTACTCCAATCAAATCACGAGAATTTAATTTACAACAAAAAGGAAATTTTATCTAACAAGAACATGATGATTAAGAAAAACCTGTTTTGGAACGCTACACTATTAGAAATCTTTCTACATTAAATAAAATTAAATAAAGTATTTTGGGAAAATTAGGAAAAAAGCAAACGCAGAAGAACGTCAATAAAAGAAGGTTTTAACATTCCCTTTCTCAAATAAATAGTTACAAATAAAAATAAGAAGAAAGCAGAGAATCTTTTGCAAAAGAAATTGAAGCTTAAGTTCTGAGCGAGCAAATTGGATAAAAGGGCATTCACAAGACGGTTTTTGTAAAGACATTTGGAGTGAGGGGAGCAAACAAGTCCAAAAATAAGAAAAAAGCGCAAAGAAGAAAAAACCAAATAACAAAAAGGATAAGAGAATGGAAAATTCTATGGAAAAATTGATGCAAGAAAATATGAATTAAAAATCCCAAGAAATTCTTTAGAATGCAAAGAAAGTTCTAATTGACAAGACAACAATAAATAATCCTTAGATGAAATACTAACCAACATAACACACTAAACTAATTACAATAAACAAGCCATGTGCTCAATTCTCTTAGAATATTAAATAAACAAATCCCAAAAACCGGACAACCCTTGTCTTCTAATCTAATATCATGCCCTATATGTTACCACAATTATCATTATCCCTAAACCACTCATCTTGTCTCCTTTTTATTGCCATCTGGATTATGTCTCAGCCTTCTGTAATTTCTTCTCGACGTATTCTGCTTGCCGGCCTCTGTTATAATCATTATTAAAAAGGAGAAGCTTACTAGATCCTGTCTTTCACGCCACTTCCTTTTGCTTCTTGTTATCGACTAAGTCAGCTCCATCACCATAGTACCGAAGAATGTTCACCTGTTCACAGAAAGAAACTAGCATGCATATATTTAGACATTGCACCGATGCAAAAGCCCAATTAGTGTAATTATAAGTTCCAGCCAAACTTACCTTTGGCACGAAGTTATTAAAAAACAGTTGGTTTTCTATTATTTGCCATGACATTGAACAAACATCTCTATAAATACCTCGTTTCTAGCCAACTACAGATTCCGCGCAATACAAAACCAAGAGACATCTCTTATTTTAACAACAAATATATCACCAAAATTCGTGAAGTGCTCTTGAATACTCATTCTTGTCACATAAAGTTTCCCTAATTAAAGAAAGATCTCTCTCAGCCTTTCCTCGCCATCGTGCATTGATAAAATATAGGATCTTCGGTTTCCTCAATCTAATCACATTTCCAATAATAAATAATTTCGCATACTCAACACTCCGCTTTTAGAGATTGGTCATAGAAGGTATTTCAGCCCTAAAAAAAACTTTGCTTCGAGAGACATTAAATTGTTTTATACTTTAGTACAAAACAGCTTCAAAGGTAATGATTATGCATGAGTATTTAGGATATTACACCCTTTCTAAATCATATAAAATTTGGATTCCCATCCATTCCAAATAATCCTGACCGAAACTAGCAAGATTAATATCTTGCACATACTGCTTCCGCAATTTGATTTGGTCCACCTTCCCAGCCAGCAAACAAATTCCTTGACTAATTCAACTGCAACACTACCTTATTAGAAATTCTGGCATTAAGGGCACTACGATATAATTTGGGAAATTATAAGCTCGATACCGTTTCTCAGCCAAATATCTTCCCAGAACTTTTTTACCAAGCACTCTCTTGCAACGACTATTAAACCAATCATTAGAACAGACGAAAGAAATCAAATTCCTCCACCATTAGTCTAGTTAATACTAAAACTCAACTTGTTATTGTATTGCATTTATTAATAAAAAGCGTAGACGAAGCCGTCAAATCTTTGTGACAAATAAATATACCAAATAAAACTAAAGAAAATTTGCTTTCTTAACCAAAAACTTTGGATTTTAGAATTTTCGCAAAAACAAAGATAGTTAAACCCTGAGATATGCTACAAAAATCTTTAGAAGTTAAACTAAAAATACTTGCGAATTACATTTCTATATGTTGTATAAGTTTTATAGTTATTCTTTTTTTTGCATTAGAAATTTTTAGTTAGTTTATTCTATACTAAATTATACTAATAATAAAGAAATTAAAAAAAAAGTTATGAACCAGAAAGTATAAAAAATTTAATTTATATTATTATTTTGTATTTATTATTATATATTATTCTATATAATAGAATTCAATTTCATTTGGTAAACTTTACATGAGCTGCTAAACTTCAAAACAAATATTTACTTATATAAAAATAACAAAAAAACATACACACAGAAAAATAAATCAAAAGAGAATGCGGAAGAAATTAAATTCAAACAGAAAGAAAAAATAATAAAGAAATGCTTCATACATAGAAAAAAATCCAATGCACTTTTTTCTAAGTAAAATTTTATATACAACCTTTCCAGATAGAATGTAATTGGTTAAACAAAATCTGTTGTTCAAATTTGAAAATACTGGAAAGAAAAAAGACAAAGGACAAGATCATGAAAAGACCCAAACACCAGAAAGATATTAGTAATATTATCTTATATAATCCAGTAAAGTCAAAAAAAGTAAGTAGACTTGGTAATATATACTATAAACTAGTAAAGAATGCAATACACAAGGGTCCCGGATAGCAGAAGAAACGAAAGAGGGGTGAAAAAACTATTTCTAATGAAATCCTCTCTCAAGTTCCAAGACAATAAATTATATATATAGTAAAGCGAATGCCATTTGCTCCTTCCTATTTTTCCTTTTGATAGGCGGATGATCGGCGTAGAGTACAGAATAACAATCTATAAAATAAAAAGAACGAAATCAACAAAAAGAAAACGTGCAAAGAAAGAAAAAAGAACAGCCAAAAAGACAAGGAAAACCAACGAGCTTCCCAAAAATCTTTCGAAAGAATCCAACCCCGAAAAGAAAAGGCTGACTCACGCCCCAGGTATTTCAAAATAGTAACACAGAAGTCTTTTTAGAACTATTAAAAACTTTATAGAATAAATATTTTTTTAAACAACAAACAAAGAGAAGAAATATCTTCTTAAAGTACAATTTAATTTAAAGAATTCCAAAAGAAAAGTGTGAAATCAAATGAATTCTATATATCCTTAAAAACAGGGGCACACAAATGTTGCTATCTCGATGTATTAAGATAACAAAATAAAGAATTCAAGTGAACTGTGATTCAAAAAATCGTAAAATACTGAATAAGAAAATTAATTAAAATTAGTAAAAGGGTTTGTTGTAAAATTACGAAACTAACTTAATACAAACAAAGAGCTTGCATTCTTCTTACCTTTTAAATTTTATGTTTAAAGAGAAGTGCTTTATTGTTTTACAAACAACCATATCCATAAATAAAACCCTTTTTCCATTCTACTCACAAGCTATTAAAAGAATTTTGGTCATTAACCAAAAGACAAATACTTCAATCATAGGTTATAGTCAACGCGGTCCTTTTACGTCTTTACATTTTGCCGAGATTTTTGCAAAGATCTCCTCACGTACAGCAAAAATTATATATATTAGAAAATCCGCAGGCTTTGATCTGCTTTTGAGAATATGAGCAGTTCCCGAACATTTGGGACCTCTTTGAAAAAAGAAGATGCGAGAGAGGAAGATCTCATATTACCTCTATATACAGAGCCGAATCTGGGACCTAGTCATCCAAAGGTAGAGTCTCTTCACGAATACAATGTATCATCGCTATACTAAATCAACAACAATACCAAGGAATTTGGGGATGCTTAAAATAAACTTCATTTAATTGCGATTTGATTGTTGTTTCATTTCAAAAAAAGAATTAAATCCGACAACTACAATTACAATACACCTCGATGGAATGCAATAATGCTACTTTATGGAACACCTTAAAATTTTTATAAAAAAGAATTCAAGAAATAGTTTTAGAATTAATAAATTAAAAAAAAGAGGACCAAAAAAAGAAAGGAATAAAGATAGAGGTAAAAAGTAGAAGAGAAAACAAAGTTCATTAACTTCAAAAAGAATATGTGTAATTATATAAATAAATGAAAGTATTTATTATACTATACACAAGCATTTCACATTCTTTACTTATTTTGAATAATAATTATGTTATATACAAAATGTCCTTTCGGAACATATAAATTTTTTATATATCATTTTTAAAATTAATAATGGAATCCTATAAAATTTCTTTATTCAAAAGTAAAATAATAGAGAAAAAGGAATAAGAAACCATCTTACTTTAGTGCATTTATTTATTATAAAGTATTTAGTTATTATAAGAGTTTATATTATTTATAGAATAGAAATAAAATAAATGCATGCTGTATGTAAATTCAACCTATTAAACACAAAAACAGGGGCAATCAAATGATTCAATAAAGGGAATAGAGCAACATATTCAGTTTAAAACTAGAATCTAAAGTTTACTAAAGAAAGAAAACAAAATATATATTATATAAAGAATATAAGGAAAGAAGAAAAAAGTACATAAAAAGTCTCTTATCAAGTAATGTCTAAGTAAACAGAATCCAATGGATTAGAGATCAAAAAACTTAACCGACAAAGGGGACGCTCCTATTTTCTTTTTTTCAATATATAAAATTCGACAGAATCAAAAATAAAAAATTAATCCAAGAAATATAAAATGAAATTCGTAGATATTTGTATATTATTAATTATTAGAAGTCCATTATATTAGATTAGTTGTAGTAGAAATTTGTTATTATCGTATATTAATAGAGGGATCTCCGGTCGAAGGTACGGTAAAATAAATAAAATAATAGAATTTACTTGTTGCTCAAATACTTTCGTGAAAATAATTAAAATTGAATACTTTAAATAAATAACTTAATTATATTAAAAGGAATATTTTCACAAATAGTAAGATTGGAGCTTATAACTTAAACTTTTCTTGCCAATGTATTTCAATTTTAGCGACTTCTTTATCCAAACAAAACACGGTCTTAGAAGGACAAAATCGAAAAAAAGAGATAGTTTCTACATAGAAGTGAGAATAATCATTAAGATAAAATGAAGTAAACATTATTATTTATATTTCTTTATTTATACACTAATATATATTATATAAACAATATATTAAATTAACTATAACTTATAATTAAAAAAAATAATTAAATTAAAAAGAAACAACAAAAATAAAAAGAGTTGAAAAAAGAAAAGAGAGAAACCGCAAGAAGAAATAAGGACAAAGAGAAGAAAAAGATTCATAGAAAAAACAAAGAAGAGAGGAAAATAACAAGAAAAAAGTAAATCAAAGAGAAATAAAGAATAGAGAAAGCCATTATCAAAAAAAAGAAAGCTGCAGCTTGAAAGTAAGGAAAATACTTCTAGTGAAGTACCCTATACTGAAGCATGTTTTTTTCTCTAAATAATTGAAATCCAAAGAATCGAACGCAAAATCAATGTATAGAACGAATCATGATCATCACAAAAAAGGAAAATAAAGTACTGCATATAGAAGGTTTCAACTCTTCCAATCTGACGAGAACTCCTTGCGTATAAAAAGATCGCCACCCACCCCCAAA
>JAYMSL010000058.1:0-54598 GCA_036897195.1 Plantago coronopus
CAGGCAATCCGGTTAAACGACTAACCCCCCCTACCTTGAGTGCGCAGGTTCATAGGTGAGAAGATCGTGTGGAGAGCGAAGTCAAGACGTTGAAGACTTGTAGCGATTTACCATTTGTTAGTTCGGATCGCAACGCTCTAGAGACTAATTTTGTCTTAGACGTTGAATAGTACGAACTGGTGTTTTTACCCTCAACAGTTTGGATAAGATTTGATGATTTGAGAGTTGTTATGATAGAACTGAGTGTGACATAGTGTTATTTATAAGGATTTAGACAATGGTATTTGACCGTTCATGTTTGAAAATCATGTTTGAAAATGTAGTGAACTGAAACAACTCTTTGACCGAGTCAATTGAAATCAGAGATCTTCTAATTTCGAAACATGAAATTGGAAGGTTGAACACTTGAACATGATTATTAGACTATTCTTACCTAACTTCGTCATCAGTTACTTCACCATTACGAGAGTTGTTACAACAAATACTTTCTCCCTTCCATCTGAAAATTTTCATTGTAATATCTTGACGAAACAAACTTAAACCGAACTAAATTATTCTGAACCGAATTGCATGTTTTTTTTTTGGAAGAGGCAAAGCGAGGATCAATAATTGTTCCCAATTTTCCCCCGTGGTGACCCGAACCCCGACCTATTCGTTAGAGGTGAAGCGTATTACCAACTAAGCTGCGCTTCGTTGTCTTTTTTTTTTTAGTAATGAATGAAAATTAAATAACTAAAAAGCTATTACATAGAGTCTTTATCTAAAAGAGCAATAAAAGTAGCTTGAAGCTTCTCCAAGGACAGAATCGGTTCCGGTGGAATCTTGCGTGCTAGAAAATCTGCTGCTATTTGTTGTATGCTTAATCCAACGAATTTCAGCTGACCAAGGTTGCCGTAATAATTCCTTGCAACGGTCCACACGAGTTACAAAAGAACTCGGAGTTGGTTCCAACTCATATATCATCTTCCAAATCAAGTACTTATGAGTCGGTTTCTACGATGAGCTTTGGGGCACGTCTGCTAATAGCCTTTTCCAATCCAAATATGGTAGCTTGTAATTCAGCATCAAGCACTCTACATCACACTCAGTTAACTGAATTGAATGTATCTGAATTTAAGGTGAAAAAAGAGCCTAATCTTGAATTAGCGATGTTTAAAGACGACAAAGATGCACACAATTTATGGTAAATCTTTATTTCACTGACTCTAATCGTTCATGGATGAAAACTAAGTAGGTCCAGAGGGACTTCTAGTTTCCGGATACGAGATATCCATCTAGTCACTATTTCCTGATTCAAGCTTTCAGTATTAGCTAGTAATTAAGCTGACTACACTCGACTCAATTCACCCAAATATAAAAGAAATCGACCGTGTTAGGCTTTTGTTATTTTCTTAAGTTAAGATTCATTCAATTCAATTTTTTTTTAATTAATTTAAATTGATACTTCATTTCAAATTCATTCAGTTCAATTTAAAATACTTAATTGAAAATAACAAAACGTTATACCAATATTAAACCATCCATAGTATATACTCCCTCCCTATGTCCGCTCAAACGAGCCCCAGTTTGACTTTGGCACAATATTTAAAGAGAATATTAGTTTATTGGTATATAGTACAAGTAGTAATTAATGGAAAGTAAAGTAGTATAAGTGGGGTTGAATTGTGGTAGTATATTGATATATAATACAAGTGGGGTATAAATTTTTGATTTAAAATGAATAAAAAGTTTCATTTTTAGAAATGGGGCTGGATTGAGCGGACGCCAAAATGAAAAAATGAGGCTGGTTTGAGCAGGGGAGTAACTAATAACTTTACCAGTAACTTTTTGGTAAAGAAATTGGTGGAGACTGGAGAGGAAGACGTCGAGAAGATATGTTATTTTAGCAAAGGAAATGGTAATGAAATTATAAAAATGTCCTTTGGGATCTATTATAAGCCAATATTCCGAGAAACAGGGTCCTACTAAATCAAAGAGAGAATCTTAGGCTTAAACGCGATTAAACCCTAATTATATTTAACCCACCTTTTTATAGGAAACCAGAATCTTTCGAAAACCACTCACTCCTTCATATCACCAGCTCCCCTTGTCATCTTTTGGCAGCCAATCTTCTTCATTCACATCACATTTCCTTCACACTCTTCATCACAACACTCGCTCACAGCCATGTGTGGGATCCTCGCCGTGCTCGGCATCGCCGATAACTCTCAGGTCAAACGCTCCAGAATTATCGAGCTCTCCAGGAGGTAAATGCACCAATTTATTTACAGCGTAGTGAGTTTGTTGATTGATTTTGGGAATTCATTTTGTGGGCGAAATGTTGAGCTACGTGATTTAGGATTTGTATTGTTTCATTCGATGCGCGTGTTTCGGGTTTGTATTGTGTGTACTGAGCCTCATTGCTCGTTTATATGCTGGAAAGTGGAAAAACGGATGTGGTTTCTGTCAATCGTGTTTTGTTCGATGGTGTTCGAGCTCGTGTTTTAGATCTTCTAGATTGTATCTTGTTGTTTTGCTGCAGAACGAAATGATTCAGTTATACATGAACAGCAAATGATTGCCGAAACAGTACGTTTTCATGAGCATGTAAATGTTGAGTAAGATGATTTAGGATTGTGACTGTTTCATTCGATGCGCTTGTTTTGGTGGTTTTGTATCGAGTAAACCGAGTCTCATTGCTCATTTATATAAAGTGGAAAGTCTGTGGTTTCTATATATCGTGTTGCGGTTGATGGTATTTGAGCTCTTGTCTTAGATCTTCTAGATTGTATCTTGTTGTTTTTTATGCAGAACGGAATGATAATACATGAACAGCAAATGATTGCAGGAACAATACATTTTCATGAACCTGTAATGGTGCTATTTTTTGTTTTAGTTTGATGTGCATGATGAAGTAGACAATATCAATGCACATGGTATTTGTTTTGTTAAAATAGTATTGTTTCGTGATGAATCTATGGGTGATTGAGGTGAATATTCACGAATCTATATAATTTGGTTCTGTAGGCTGCGTCACAGAGGCCCTGATTGGAGTGGATTGTACCATCATCAGGATAACTATCTTACTCATCAACGTTTGGCTATTATAGATCCAACATCAGGAGATCAGCCACTTTACAATGAAGACAAAACTGTTGTTGTCACTGTATGTCACAAAAATAAGCCGGCAATGCTGATTTTTAGTAAATTATTTGGCGCAGTTTGTTCCTTCTTCATCTACGTCGAAGTTACTAAAGTTGTTCCAATGAAATGCAGCAAGACAACTTGCTGATTTATTACATTTCTGTAGATAAAGCTTTTACTCCAGGGGAACATATGTAGTGTGATATAAGCACATCTATTTGTTAGAATTTATTATGTGATGGTATGATTTAGGAACTCAAACCGTTTCTTTTTTTAATGCTTGCTTTAGGTTAACGGAGAAATTTATAACCATAAGGAACTAAGGGAGAAGTTGAAGTCACACAAGTTCAGGACCGGAAGTGATTGTGAAGTTATAGCTCATCTGGTATGCACTTTAACCATTCACTAGTCGTAAACAACTGATAGTTTTGTTGTGCCCCTGGAACCGATTTGCTTGAAAAAACTAAATACTGCAAAAGCTACTCTACAGTGACTTGTCTGGTCGTATATACTTTCTTAGTTTGCTACCATTCTAAAGTACTGACTTAAGTAACTGATTTTCCAGTATGAAGAATATGGAGAAGAATTTGTCGATATGTTGGATGGGATGTTCTCTTTTGTTCTTCTTGACACTCGTGACAATAGTTTCATTGCTGCCCGGGATGCGATTGGCATCACTCCCCTTTATGTGGGCTGGGGTCTTGATGGTATATACATTTTTTACATGCTGTAATTGTTAACAAGTACATAAGATTTCACTGTTTATGCTATCAAAAGGTTTCGTGTTAGCCTGCTGCCCTGTCGGAGACCTTGCAGAACATTTTGCATGTATATCAACTGTCTGTACTCTGTATGATTGGTTTAATCGTCTGTATGTAATTTTATCAAATTCATTTTGCCCTGTCATCCTATGGTTCTTCACTTCTTCTCATCTGAACTTTGCAATTTGTGTAGGATCTACGTGGTTTTCTTCGGAAATGAAAGCTCTGAGCGATGATTGTGAAAGATTTGAGTCTTTTCTTCCCGGCCATATATATTCTAGCAAAACTGGTATGCTCAATGATCGAAAGCTGATAGATTTCAATGTTGTCATATAAGTGCAGTTCAGCTTACAAAACTGTGTGTCAGGTATCTAGATTTTCCTTGACATATCTCTGATGTGCAATGGCCTTTGGCTATGGATATAAAACCAAGGAATACTGGCAACCTAGACATGTGGAAAAAAGAGTAAAATGAACTGTCCTGTTTAGTTTTTGAATGTCGACGACTTTATAGCATTCAAGATGTATTATTTACCAATTTCCCTAGTATTGTGGACTGAGCAATTTAACTACCGCTAGAATTAATGAATTATTAAAATTTTGAGAATTAGACTCTCTCTTCCCATTTATACTTCAGCATTATAGCATAAATCGGGCTCAAGCTTCCTGACTTTAGGAAGACATTGCTAACATCTTGCTAATATTCTTCTTCATTCACTAGCATTCTACTTGCTGCTAATGTACTAATATTTTTGCCTGATCAAATAATTGTAACAGGAGGAATGAGAAGATGGTACAACCCGCCATGGTTCTCTGAACAAATCCCCTCTACTCCGTATGAACCCCTTGTATTGCGCAAGGCCTTTGAGAAGGTAGTTTTGATTAATACTATTTTATCACCACTATACTCCAGACTGCTTATTGCTAAAACAATTCTTCCTTTTCCTTCTATTACCTAGCATATCGAGTGTCTAGCATATGTAGCAAACTTCATGCAATTTCACTCTGTCAAATGTGTGGTAATCAATATATACACCGCGCACCACTGATAGTGCCATTTTGTGCTTGCATTTGCAGGCTGTTTGTAAGCGACTTATGACAGATGTGCCGTTTGGTGTGCTTTTATCTGGTGGACTTGACTCATCACTAGTTGCTTCAGTGGCGTCTCGCTATATGGCTGATTCTGCAGCTGCCTGTCAATGGGGATCACAGTTACATACATTCTGCATAGGTTTAAAGGTAACACTTCTCAATAGGTCAATTTACCATTGGTTAATTTTGTTTGAAGGCAATGAGTTATCGTCGTGTATTTCATTGCTACCTGCACACCATCCTTGGCTTGTTAGCTGATTTATCAAACTTGAGCAAAACCTTCATCGTCATGTAAATCCAATCTAGTATGATTCAATTGTTTCATCACTTAGAATTTTATTACCTGCCAGGGCTCACCTGATCTGAGAGCAGCCAAAGAAGTCGCCGATTATCTTGGAACTCGTCACCATGAATTTTACTTTACAGTACAGGTAAAATATTCGCAAGCTTATGATACCTCTCCTCATCTGATTGGTCTTATCATGTTTTGTGTTCTTTTTGTTGCTAAATCAGGACGGTATAGATGCAATCGAGGAGGTCATCTATCATGTTGAAACATATGACGTAACAACCATCAGAGCCAGCACACCAATGTTTCTTATGTCCCGAAAGATAAAATCTCTTGGAGTGAAGATGGTTCTTTCAGGTGAAGGCTCTGACGAAATTTTTGGGGGCTATTTGTATTTTCATAAGGCACCCAATAAGGAGGAACTTCACCAAGAGACATGTAGAAAGGTACATGATGGTAGCTTTTACGGTCATAACTTGATTGTCTTCACATAATGTTCCTTTAGCTTTTAGAAAAAGCTCTAACTAAATTTGTCCTTTTGCTGTAATGCTAGATCAAAGCTCTTCATCTTTATGACTGCTTGAGAGCTAATAAATCAACTTCAGCATGGGGTGTCGAAGCACGTGTTCCATTCTTGGACAAGGAATTTATCAACACTGCTATGGATATTGATCCAGAATGGAAAATGGTGACAATTGGATTTCTTTATATTGTTGCTTCTTCCCTACCCCTTTCCCCATCACAACCTGAATAGTTCTTCTTAAGCACGGGAACCACTAACAGTGGTCACAAGGAAGCCTGGTGTCCCCTATCCCTAGGGGTTCTTCCTTGATCCAGGACTGAGTGCCGATGTCTCCTTATTTTGAACTTTATGTTTATTCCTGAGTGGACAACTGAGAATAGTTGGTGAATGAACTTGGACTATTTGTTGTTAAATAGTGATAAGCAATAATAAATGAAAGATGTAAGATGAATCATGTGTGCTGTATGCATAGACTTCCATGATCTCTGCCAAAAACTGCAGTTCACTAATTGATATACTTTTGTAAAAACTTTATTGGCAGATAAAACCTGACCTTAAGAGAATTGAGAAGTGGGTCTTGCGTAATGCCTTCGATGATGAGGAGAATCCTTATTTGCCCAAGGTTTGTGTTGTGGCTTTGTTTCTATAAGCCTTCTGACAGGGTTTTCATATTTGTTTCATATTTGACAGCGTTATCGATTATAACTACAGTTTTTTTTAGTTGTTGAAATTCTTACCCTCTTGTTCGTGTTTTCAGCACATTTTGTACAGACAGAAAGAACAGTTTAGTGATGGAGTTGGATACAGTTGGATTGATGGTTTGAAAGAACATGCTAACAAACAGGCACATCCACCGCTCTAGTTCTTTCCAAATTCATTTTACTTCAAATATTTGTCCTATATATTGTTGCTATGTAATGATGATGCATGTCCGTGCATTATCCACAGGTTACAGATGCCATGTTAGCTAATGCAAGTTTTGTTTACCCTGAGAATACTCCAACAAGCAAAGAGGGTTACCATTATAGGACTATCTTTGAACGATTTTTCCCCAAGGTTAGTTGACACTCTTCCGCTTAAATGTCTAGTAATGCTTCGTATATCTTCTTTTGTATATGTATGCCATGAAAATTATGAAAGATAACTATGTTTAAATATGCGTCGATACCTCACAGTATCCTGTCATTTTGTAATCTCACAATCATCTTAAGATTTGGATAACATCGACCTTCATATACGTTATAGCACATGACAAAAAAGGCTCCTCCAAGACAGAAAAACGTTGCCAATCTTCAAAAAAAAGTGTTCTTGAAACTTGTATATTAAATTTAAATTCTGTATTTCATTTCTTCTGGAACTTACTGAAGAATGTTTTTACAGTATATCCTTACAATAATTTGTTTGCAAATCCAACTAAATTAGACTTTTTTTAATTTCAACCAGAACGCAGCAAGATCAACTGTTCCAGGAGGTCCAACTGTGGCATGCAGTACCGCAAAGGCGGTTGAATGGGATGCGGCTTGGTCCAACAACCTTGACCCCTCTGGTCGAGCTGCCCTTGGTGTGCATGTTGCTGCGTATGATGATGATTCAAAGACAGCTACTGCTGATACCACAGTGAATGGCAGCCAGAAATAGTGTACAAATGACCCGAATGGTTGTGTTTGACTGTAGCTCTTCTAGATTGAAATTTTATTATTGTGTAGAATAGTACAATCTTGGTATCACCAATCTGCCTGGTGAATCCAATAATATTTATCTGCATATCTAGTGTTCTAAACCATGTTTCTCTAGTCCAAAGTTTTGCCAGGAAAAAATGTCAACTGGTTTTTTTCTTTTGATTTGCGACTTATATTTATATCTTTTAGCTGCACGCATTTGAAAGTATGTATTCTCTTCTACATAAATAGTGTGTATACGGTAAGACTTTGCGCAAATGGACAAGTATTTTTTACATGTTTAAACAAGTATTCCTCATAAAGTATCCCACTTTTCTTAAATCCATGTATTCCCACAATGCGATGTTTCTACTGGGATGCCATGGCCGGCGCGTGCATCGCATGGCATGCGTACATGGCAAATATGTCTCAAGAAAAAAGTTGTTAAAATTTTGATCGACCATCCCTTCCTATAAAAAACGATATTCTGCAAATGGCTGACTCATTTTCACGGTCATTTGGGCAACCGAACATCGATTTAAAGCACTTGGAAGAAGAAAAACAAGTGAAATTTTTCGACTTCGGAATACTATTCGGAGGGGTTAAAGAGTCCAATCTAACCAGAGACCTACATATTCCTTCGTTTCAAGTGATGGTTGACAGGACCGTTGAGTTTTTTTTTACGAAAAAAGACTGTCGGAAAAACTGTGAATTTTTTCGGAGAAAAACGGTGATATAACCTTCACATTTTGACCATTTTGGTAAAAAAAAAACTAAAATTTATATTTTGGACCCACCAACACAAACACGAAATTTCGGAAACGTTGGAGCAAGTTTCGCGGCGATCCGGGCACCCGAAGGTCAAGTTTTAGCAACAAGAGTCCAGACATGTCAAAAAGCATGTGAATTTCACTAATTCAGGAAGTCTCTAGGAGTGATTAAATTGTTGAATCGATCGCGAATGGCAACACCACCCTACGTGAAAAGATGTTCCCGACGCACTGGTATCATTCACGCTAGCAATCGGAACGTCGAGCTATGACCTTTCGTCTCAGGAAAAAGATTGCCAGGTGTCTGTGCCCAGATTCTTGTAATATGTATTGCGGGTGCCCGTAAAACAATTCCAACATATCGGAAATAGACTCCTTGACCCAGAATAAGCTGGACTGCAAGTTTTTTCGGGAAAATTGCACGTCGGAAACTCGTACTTCTAAAAGTCAGACCAAGAGATTCCAAGACGGAGTATATTTCCGATGCCAGTACCCAAATTCCGACACCGGGACAGATTCCCTATCCCAAAAAATGCTAGTTTTCGGGAAAAACACACTTCGGAATGTCATGGCAAGGATCGTGTGTGCATGGCAATACAGAGTAAGAGTAAACAAAAGAAACTCAGTGACTACCTTCGTCTCAAATTTCATGTATTAGGTGGGAGCAGAGTAATGTATTAGATAAAACGATCAAAAAAACATTGTAAAAGACGAACACGTGAAGTTAATGAATTTTCTGAAACGATTAAGAATAATAAATGTATGAAGTTTAGCGACAAATAAATAGTACTAAATGGAGATTAGGTTGCCTAAACAAGTCAAATCAAGCACGACCACTGACAAGTGATTACAATTCACAATTCAGAAATGTAGGCCGCCAATTTAGTTGGTAGGAACTTGTAAAAGTCCATAGAATATCTCAATTGTATACTCGTAAAAAAAAGCGAAAGATGACATTTCTACATATTTTGTAGCAGTTGCCATCCACCAGTAACTTTGTCACAACTCATCAACGTCACGAAATGATTTTGTACATTTTCCAGAAACCTAGGATTCCAGGCTTCCAGCAAGCTATACCTTGCGAATTAATACAGCATTGACCACGACAGAGAATTGTTTAACTAGACCTGTGAACGGGAAGAATTATTTTTCCGGCCGAGGTTACATCACCACCACGAATATCCACTCGCTTGATGCTCGTCAACGCATCCAATATGATCCAGAAGGTTGTATACAAGCATGGTGAAGCATGGGAAAATGTTTTCACTCTGTCCCAGATGACATGAGTAAACCAACAGAAAACGAATACCATGTTCAATGAAACAACAAAAAACGGACATGTAAGGTGAAGGCGTGAAGCACTATGTTCTTGGTTTGCTACCCCGACAATATTTACTTCCACAACGACACATAAATGCCTTGATTGGATGGTTGTGGTCATCAAAGTCGATTCCATAATCCTGAAAAATATATCACATGGTATGAAGTATGAGCATTTGTATGATTATAGCAAGTTAAAAGCAGCTATGGAACAGTTTAACAGGATAGAAACTGAAACATTGCTATATCTAATAGTGACTACTCTACACAGTGGGATTTTCAGACTCACCCAAGTAAGTTCTTCTAGAGCCTCTACCTCCTTTGTAGTGAAGAAAGCAAGCTAAAATAAGGTAATGACCAACATGAAAACATTTCAGACACACATATAAAAACTTACGGTCAGCAAGTGAAAATAAACTACGATATTCACACATACATGATAATAATGACGATCAAGAGTCTCCACCTGCACTGGAATCTCAAGTAAGTTTCCGTCATAACATCTGTGGTTAAGAAAGATTTTAAGTTAGTAGTAGGCAATTGGAATGGAGAAATGGTGAAAAGAAACTGATGATAAAGAGCTCACCTGTGATTCATAAACCGAGCAACATTCCCGAAATCTGTTGCATCCAAGCAGAGTGCTTCTTCATCCTTTAGAACTGATTCTGTAGCCCAATCTGCATCAAGGAGTACAGGATATACATGGTGACCCTCGCTGCTTCTCTTTAAATTCCTCTCGTACAACTCAATGTTCGTCAAAATTTCTCCCGCATATTCACAAATGAAAGCACCTGCTGGTAACTTTTCAAGTGTTCGAACACCCCATCCTTTACCTTCACTTGTGCTGAAAACCTAACATGCATATCATAATTAGTGATCGGGAATTATAGGCCAGAAAGTGAAAGAAATACAAATGCATAATGCATAAATCTTTCTTCACACCCACCTGCAATTTGCGAGATATGCCTCGTTGTACAACTCTATTTCCACAATCCATAGTGCAGCCACATTTTTTCCAACATTCTTTAATGAACTTTCTCGAAACGTGGCCCTGGCATTTTCTAGGCTTCCCCTCCTTAATCCTCTCCAGAGGGCAATCATGGCAATATTGCATGTGGTGACTTTTCGGGTCTAGTTTCATGGTTTTACAAGATTCTAAGAACCTTGGATTTAACAGTCCTTCAGGTGTGTAAGCAAATTCACCTCCTGTGTCCCGAGCACAAGCACATGGCAGGGAAGAGGAAATACAATTGCTCTTACATCCTGAACAACAATCCTCATCTGAAATTCGAGCTAATGAAGTGTGTACATATGCAGACTGATAAATCTCGCTACTCGGCATGTAAGTAAATTTTGCCAGATCCTCCCTGCTACACTCTTGAAATAAAGAAATCTTCACTTTCTCTGAGCCTCTTGTTATATCATCTTTAAGGACAGCCCCCTTTACTCGATTTCTAACTGGATTATTAACCATACTAGATTCTTGAGTAGGTCCTAATAAATTATGAGAACTTCCAGGTACTTTATTTGTACGAGATATATTCAGGGGACTATTTCCCATTTCCCAGTAACTTTCACAAATGCCATTTAAGAGTTCCCGGAGAGAAAACTGGCCATCAATATTCCTGTAACGCTTACTTGATTCACGTTCAACTAAGTTCAAAACATCATCTACATTTGGATGGTGAAACTTATGCTGCTCTGCATCACTGTTACAGGTCAAGGAAACTTTTACTAGTCCACGAGTTGACGAGCCAATATCTTGAATCGTTTGGATCATACTCTGCTGATTACGTGATGAACCAGACTCGTCATCTTTCTCTTTTTCACGTGAACTTTGTGACATTCCGATAATACCTAGAAAATCCATTTACTATCCGTTAGGAAAGTACATAAATCCATTGAATACGAATCTAGAGATAAGAAGATAAGAGATTATCCCGGAAATGAAAAGCTTAAATTTGCAACTTGCCTTTCTTCTTTTTAGTTGGTTGGGAACCAAAATGCTCAGACTCAATGACAGGATCTCTTGGTACTGATTGAGAAGATTCTGCAAGCCTTGTCTTTTTAGTACTTCTTACTTGTTCAATGATTTCTAGATCTGCATCAGTCTTTGCACCAACAAATGTAGAACAACCATTATCTCCTGAGAGCCCTTTGTGTGCTTTTTTGTGTGGAGGTTCGTGTTCAACAGATTTTTCAGGCTTTAGCAAAAACAAAAGGAACATTAAGAACATCATAAGCTAACACCCACAATATCTATAAACATAAGGTAGAAACTTCACCTCCAATGATGAAATCAATGGAAATAGTTAATCTGGGGGCAGTATAGTATAAAAGACACAGTTGATCTCCTTAATCTCAAGGTAATTCATTCAACTTGGTCACTTATAACTTGACTCTAAGCTTATATGTCAAGAGTGATGTCCAGGTCACCAGTAAACAGGTCTACTTTCCGTTATGTTTCCATATCTTATTTTTCCGTCATCTCTTAAGTAAAATAAAATTGCACATCATTATGTTCACATATATTGCAGACCTAGCTAGTTGTTTGTTAACTTCTTATACACTTTTAAACTTTGTTCATTTAAATTTATTTTTCTTCTATATTAAAATCAAACACCTATGGAAAACAACGAATACACCCTATTCTTACCCAGCAAACCCACTTGATTCAAACGAGTTATAAACCACTTTAATCCATCTGCACTTTCCAGAACAGCCCCAAGGTGAGTGATTTAAATTGCAAGCATTGTATATGTTTATGATACTATTGTGGGAGCACTACCTAGATTTACCGTTGATCTTTATCCTGCACTAGAAGCAAAGCCCCGTGATTCCATATCAAGCGTGTATTTGACGGGACCTTATAAGTCACCTTGTCAGGTGGTTTTGACCTTAATTATTAGTAAACTGAAATAGGTACATTATGAAAACTTTTAAATAATGGTAAAAAAAACCAAAGATTAAAGAACCTCATCTTCCGCGGCTTCGAATATAGCATCAGCAAGGTTTCGATAATTCTCTTCTTCAATGAACTCCCATTGATTGTTATACAACTGCAGTAGTCTCTTCAGAACTGGTCTTACCGTATCTACACCAATACCCAAACTCCTCATAGCCTTGTACGCATTTATAACTTTCTCCTTTTTGTGTGATTTATCCTCTACCTCCGCCGATCCATTTACCTTTTCCTTTCCCTTTCCCATTTGACGATTCATGATTCATGCAAACTATAGACAATCACTGCATTTCAGAACTTCAGCACTTTACAAAATCTTAAACCCTGACATGACAAGACAATCAGGACTTCCGCTATAGCAAACAACATAGAGACCACAAACAAACATAGAATGATAACAAAAACAAATAAAATCGCGCATCCGTCTTCAAAATTCACAATGCACTATCACATACAGTCCTATTATCGTCACAACAAAATACAGAACCACAAAACTAAATCACGAAACCATAATTAAGCATTTAGCTCGAATTATGCACAAGCTTTACGGAAAACAAAAGCTCATACGCAAAGTAAGTCACATCGCAATCCCCAAAATTGAACTGTACGGACAAATAAACACACAACACAACACAACAGAGCAAGTATCACCACTAAACAAACCTAGCAATGCAATGTTAACAGAAGAATGACAACAATTCTGAAGCTCCTCGCGTTACAGAACAAACAGTCGAGAAATACACAGGATCGAACCATTTTGCAATCGACAGACAAGCGATTACACACGTGAATAGTTAAAAACGGCAAAATATGGCTAGAAAAGGAAAAATAAACTCACATTCAACGAAAACTGGAGATTTTTCACAGCTTGAATGAGTTCTACAGCCATTGATCCTGAGAAGAAACCAAAAGAGGAAACATTTTGAAACGAAATTGTGAATTTTGTGAAGAAGGTGGCACACGGAAAAACAGGAAGCTCAGGAGTTGAGTGTGGACTGAGGACTGTGCACTGAAATTTATTGGAGAAGGGTTTTTATTAGCTGTGACTCGGCCTACAGTGTTCTTGTTTTATTATTGGTTACTTTTTATCATATTCGCAATTTGTTCAAGGTTAAAACGTGTCGTGTTTCTCTCGTTGCGATAAGTTGATTTAGGAATATAAAGATGCTAGGGTTTTATAATATTCGCAATTTGTTCAAAGTTAAAACGTGTCGTGTTTCTCTCGTTGCGATAAGTTGATTTAGGAATTTAAAGAGGTTAGAGTTTTATCATATTCGCAATTTGTTCAAGGTTAAAATGTGTCGTGTTTCTCTCGTTGCGATAAGTTGATTTAGGAATTTAAATATGCTAGAGTTTTATCATATTCGCAATTTGTTCAAGGTTAAAACGTGCGTGTTTCTCTCGTTGCGATAAGTTGATTTATGAATTTAAAGATGCTAGAGTTTTATCATATTCGCAATTTGTTCAAGGTTAAAACGTGTCGTGTTTCTCTCGTTGCGATAAAGATGCTAGAGTAAGACTAGAGACGACTGAGTGTTAGTTTTATCGTATTCGATTTGACATTATTAATTCTGTTAAAACGTGTCGTGTTTCTGTCGTCGCAACAAGTTGACTTAAGAATTTAAACATGCTAGAGTAAGACTAGAGACGGCTGAGCGGTTAGTTTTATCGTGCAAACATTATGAAAAAATGTGAAACACGGGACACTGATACACTAAAAAAACAATCACTTATATACACCATAGATGCAATGGTGTACTACATTTTAAAACTCATACATCCCGCTTTTTACCTTTTTCCTAAAATCTTTTTTTTTTCACAGTATTTGTATAAGATATGACATATCTAATAAACATATAAAAGAGAATCTATATACATGATTAGTAAAGATTTCTTATATCTTTCCATAGAGAAAACTAAATGGAAAAGATAGTTATAAAAGATATGATATAAATTTGGTAGATTCTACAAGGATTTATGACATCTTCAACCATGACCAATCCCATATGGAGTGCTACATTTAGCTTGACCTCAATGAATTTTAATATAATTTTCTTGTTTACAAAGTTAAGTGGATATAAACAGTTACTAGGAGAAATAATTAAGAGACCATGATATGCAACCTATTCTAAAGAGTAATTAAAAATCAACATGCAATATAAATCATTGTTAAAAACATTCAAGTTTACACTTAAATTTGTAGATTATGTAGATATGAACGCTCCACCATAACAAACAAGTATATGCCACACACAATCAATATGTGTTGTGGAGCATTTCCAACCACTCAATTTATGAATTAATAATTAATTTTATAAATCATGTAAATGAATGTCCACCACTAAAAATAAGTGTGGGTCACACACAATTAGTGTGTGTTGTTGAGTCTTACTAGTCATAAGACCATCACCAACATTGTTGACCGGTGGGGCCAGCCCCAACGGATTTGTCACCAGCTCGAGATGGTGATACATAACAGTTTTTTGTCGTCAAACAATGTCGCAACCGCGACAACACAAATTAGGTTTTCATCATAGGAGGTGGTCTAAGGTAACAATTTACCTTAATTACCTAACCATATTAATTAAAATACACATTAATTATTTTACCATTAACATCAACAGTTTATATTGCGTACCAACTGTTTTACGATAAATATTTGATATTCAATAACAAAGTTCCATTTCCAAGGTAAAAACGCGTTAATCAATTTGTACTTGCAACACGAATTGTCATTTTCAAATCCTGCAACGAAATATATATCTCGCGTGCAGAATCTGTGTTTTGACGTTAATGTACACAGATTCAGACAGTTGTTTTCTGGCCCGCTGCAGGATTAAATAGGCGAACGATAGGGCGAGTCGAATCGAATAAGACGCAACAGTAGTCTCAATCAGATACTTCAAAAGCATGAAGCTACAACAGCAGATAGTGGCATGCCTATTACAAAACCTTGGTTACAATACTCTGCGAAGTTGGCAAAAACAACGCATATCAGAGCATAGCTCGTGATTATGTACAACATGTTATGTGAACTGTACAAGTATAAACGTTGTTCAGGAAATGTGTGAAATACACCACATTTCCTGTTAGATTCGAACGTCAAACAAGAGCAGCTGTGCAGGGCTGACCATCATAACTGCAGCATCCGATGTAATGGATCATAGTAGTTACCATTGGCAAATGCCAGACGGCTCTGTTTGTAATGAAGCAATCAATTCATCGTACTTGGAAGCGTAAACAAAACCCCATAACTGCAGAACGAAACAAACCAAATTAGAAACAAGTTCTTAGGCACAGGATGATGATCACATTTTCACCAAATTTGCGCCATTGTAAGAGTTTTACGATGCACAGATAATTGAGAATGTCTCGGCCTAAACCGGAATGCACAAAAAAAATGAGAATGTCTCAACTTAAACCGAAAACACTACATCAAGTTTTTAAAATGCTTCGTTTTGTTTTCCTTTATAGTTTATAGTACCTCAACTTCCTTGACTTGAAAATCTTGAGAGTGGGCCAGACAAGGGTTTCCATAGGTTTCTGAGGATGAACTGGATCCAGACAACCTGCGGTGACAACAGATAAGACGAGGATTATAGTTGATTAGTTGCAGAAACGAAGTTTTAGCGGAAGGGAATAAACAAATGAAAGATTAGAGGAAAGCTTACAGATCTTCATCCAAATAAAGTGCAAAGTGACTTCCACCACCCAAGGCCAAATATCCCGGGCAGCACAAAGTGAAGTAGCGATTTATTCCTATGTAAAGGCAGCATTATTATAGGAATAAAACAGTAGGCGTGGTTGATTATGAATGAATCAAGATTAACTCAATGTAATTTAACTAAATTGAAAAGTCAATTATAATTTCACCATACAGCCGCTATGGTTTTGATGATATACCCTATGAACCAATAATTTTGAAAATGAAAAGATTTCCTCCCAACATGGAAATGGAAGTATCCATCAAGAACACTGTTTCAATTTTTTCTTCCGTGGGTGGGGGATAATTACCTGTAGGGCGATATATGAGTGGATGGCCAGAGACATTCGTGAAAAGAAATGTATCCTTTGTTCCCTACAAAAGTTTCAGTTTTAAGTAAGGGGTATATAATTCTCGCTACTTGTCTCCTTTGTATCCAGCATACCTGATACCTTCTTGTACTTGTAGCTTTCAAGGGTGCATCAACCAAACCACCAAATATCGCACCGTTACGGTCACCAACAACCTTACAAAAGATGAAAGATTATGAATTATGCTGGCTTTGAAAGTAAAAAAATCATATCAACGGAATTATGTGCTACTGAAACTTAAATTGGATAAGGTTAAGTATGTCACTGACTAGGATATACGTAAGGACTAAGGAATGTAGAGCTAGAAAAGAATCACTATGTTCTCTCAATCACTTGTTTTGACTTCAATGTATGTTGAAATGCATTACTTCAAAATGGCAGCTAACAATATCCAAATATAAGAGAATTGTGAAAATTTAAGCAAAAACTGAACTATGCTTAGTAAAAATTCAATACTTATGCAGTTATGCTTGTAAGTGCATAGCAGATGTCGAATTCTAACATATTATATAGTATCTACTAATTGGAGAAACAGAGCCATTAAGCATGACGAAATTATACCAGCAGACTGAGTCCAGGGCAGAGCAAACTTCTTCTGTACAATGTCGAAAGTGATATTCCATGCCTCCAGGTGCTGAAAAAAAAGAGAGCACAAATTGACTAAAACTCGTATACGACCTACATATGCAAGAAGTTAAACAAACCATCAAACCTGTACAGTAACACCCACTTCAGCCCCTTAACGACCACTGGAAGTGCAGTGTAGAGAACACTCCGATTCTTCTCAGAGAGAAGTAGTGACGACTCAGAAGTTTCTGGAAGATTCTCCACTGGTGGCTCTTCTTTCAAAGTTAGAACTCCTCCATCATCAGAGGCCTTAGTATTACTCTCATTGCGAATTACCACGCCAGAGTTGCTTTTAAGGGATTGATTACGGAAACCTCCTAATTTAGCAGCTTGACTGAATGCTTTTCCAAGAGACTGTTTACCCCTTGAAAACAAACTTTTCCTTTTGGAATTTTCTCTCAATGAGGGCTCAGCTGAAGGTTCAACCACATCCTCATGTGAATCAACTTTTGAGTTACTCTGGGATTCCGAAGATGCTAAAAGAGAGTACAGAAAAGCAGAAAAAGAAGATGTATCTGGACCCTCGACGGAGTCTCCAGATCCCTCCTCCCTATCTGATTGGCCATGCTCGGAGTTATCCAGCTCACTCTACGAACATATAAAAAGAAAGCAAGATTATAATCACCGAAGTAGCCCAGTGAAATCAACCGACCAAATGAGCAGACAATATAAACTAATCCCAAGTTAAATTTTAATAAACATAAAGTAGATGGAATAGAAATTGACAAAGAACACGATAAAGGCTTCAGTGTCGATTCTAATTTCATCATTATAAATCTTAAGTTCCATTCAGTAGTCATATGAAACCCAAAGACAATGATACTTCCAAAAAAAAAGTCAACAAGGATGAAGTAGTACTCTTAAGGCTACAAGCTAGTGAGACCACAAAATGATCACTGATTCCGTAATCAATCCTCTATCCACAAACAATCACAGCCTAAAATGTGAAACAATTCATAACTAAATCTTCCTAGAGCCACCAATGCTAGAACTAGATATACGGGAGTCGAACTCGAACCAAGGTTAACATATAGCATAATCCATTCACCTAGCTCAACTTGTACGCTTAAGCATAAATTGACTTCTATATACTAAGGGCAATACAGAACCCCATAAACCAACATCAAGAATGGATACATAACACTGAAATCAGCATACCAAACAACAAAAGCCCAAAAAACAAGTCAGCAATCAACACATAAACTCATCACAGCCATTGCCAATTAATCAATAACAAAAGCATAATAAAATCAAGAAACAGTACATGATGTGAAGAAGAGGAGGGCTTGGCATGATTCTGAGAGGGTTTATCAGAGATGGGGTTTAGCAAAACGGTAGTGAGATCAGATACAAGATGAGCTGCTTTACTCCTCAGTGATTTTGAGGGATTTCTTTGCTCCAACACTGGTGGTCCATCATCTTCTGGGTCATGTTGCAATTTCCGCCCCATTTTCAGCTAGCCTTTTGTTTTCTGTAGGTAGGGAATCTTTGTGCTGTGATGATGAAGAATCGATTTTTGCTGAGTTTTGGGGTGGGATTGTACATGCAAACTTGGGTGAGGAGTGCTAATCTATCACCTAAAAGATGTCCTAATCTGCTGTTTTTGAGGGGATGATGGAAAATACAAGTATGGTCTATGGGGTGGGTGGGTTGAGGAGACGAGAAGACTAGCTATGGCACGGAGTAATCTTCAAGTCACCATTTCTGTATTCTTCAGGGACCAGAATGAAAAGAATGAAAGTACGTGTTTATGTGTATCTTTTATTAATATAACAAAACGACAGGTAAATAATCATCAATGACTCTGTGGCCCAATGGATAAGGCGCTGGTCTACGAAACCAGAGATTCTGGGTTCGATCCCCAGCAGAGTCGAATGATTTTTTTATTTTTTTTTACTTTGGGGTCTACAAGTCAGATTTTCTAATTCCCGCATAAGTGTTTAGGTGTTTTCATTGAGGTCTACCCAGCAGAGTCAATATTCGATAATATCATCTTCTTTTCCTTTTTTCTTTGGAGTTTAGAAGTCCGATTTATGATTCCCGCTTTATTTTTTTTTACTTTGGGGTCTACAAGTCAGATTTTCCAATTTCCGCACAAGTGTTTAGGTGTTTTCATTGAGGTCTACCCAGCAGAGTCAATATTCGATAATATCATCTTCTTTTTCTTTTTTCTTTGGAGTTTAGAAGTCCGATTTATGATTCCCGCATATGTTTTCACTGGAGTTTAGAAGTACAATTATGAGATTTTCGCATAAGTTTTAGTGAATAAAGACACATTCAATTATGGAAGTTTGATAATTTTCTAAAATTTTGATGTTAAGACTTAAGATCACTTCTTGTTGATTAAAAACTCCCACAAATACTCAAATAGGTAAATGAGAAGTTTTGCGAGAGTTACAACTTACAATCACAATTATTTCGAATTACATAAAATTGAAAATGGAAGGTTACTTTTACAAAGATCCATCACTAGAAGTAACATGTTTATTGTTTAAGAGGAAAATGAAAACCCCTAACATTTAGAAATTGTACCAGCCAACCTCTTAGTTACAAAATACGTATAACTAATAAGCGACTGTAGTTAATTTAGACGACACGCAATTATTTGCTAATTGAACTATAAAATCACCCGCTTGAATTTATTTCAATGATTCGATGACAAAACAAGCAAGAGATTCAAGTTATGATTTGCTCGTGACTTCGAGCAAAACCAAAATCATGTGTCTCAATCTCATCATTCGAAAGATATATGAAATATAAATACAATAACAAAAACTACTAATACGGGTAAATAACCTTTCATCACCCATTAAATTAGTAAATTTATGTTTAACTACAATCATTCTCCTCTTCTACATATAACCATAAGCTACAAAATTTCACATCAGATGGCCGGATGAAGAGAAGCAAAGACAACTTCACCGGCAGTCGACAGAGAATCGTAAGATCTCTGCATCTGCAGTTAACACATTTCTTCGCACAGATGCAGAATCTGGTAAGATTTCCCCCAGAAATCGACATCTGCTGTGAAAGGGGGCTATTCCAAGTTGCAAAGCACAAACTTTGGCATTAGTGTGGGAAGCTGTGTTTCTGTTTAATAATATTCTCGCCAATTTGATAAATGCCAGCAACTTCGCATCAACAATTAGATACAGAAGCCCCTGATGCTTACAGGAGCAACAAAAGATTGAACCGATCAAGATACTGTATTCTCAACATACTCCATTGCCTTCTTCTTCACGGCCTCAATTCGTTCTTCATCGCCAATGGACTTCTCATACTCGAGGTACTTCTTAAATAAGAACTGCAACCAACAAACCTCAGCATTATGTAAATGTGTACAGCCTTGCCAGCATAAGGAACATGAATAAGAGTATTAAACTATTAATTCATTGCATTTGAGCAAAGTATTATACACACCTTCATCTTCTTTGGGGGAAGACTCAAACTTATCGCTCTCTCAAATAAGGCACGGATAACATCAACATCCCCAACTCGAATCTCCTGCAGTTTGTAAATTGTTATAAACAACACTCAGCCAAATGGGGTCCTTTTTTTTGTATAAGAACAAAAACACCTTTTATGTATATTTCAAACTGCAAAGAAATGGAAAAGATGGGGAGAACCATTACGGATCCTCGCTTCGCCGCTTCCAAAAAGAAAAAAAAAACAATTGAAACATTTTTTCAAAGTTTTTAAGAAACTTCGAACACTTGGTTGACGATTCCAAAACAAAAAAGAAAAACAATTGAAACTTTTCAAAGTTATTAAGAAATTTCCTGACACTTGGACATATTCCAACTTCCATTAATTAGGTTGATAAGACGGGTGAGTGCAACAACTTACTTGATCAAGATAAATGCTCCACAGATCAGTCCTCTTCGGATACTCCCTAAGAACTTTTTCAAACATGGATCTTCCCCTATTAGGAACACCACACTTAAACTCCAAGATAGCAGTCTGAGAAATGAATTTTATATGCTTGTGTTTTGGTAGGCATTCAAGAGCACGAGTTACAACAGATTGAACTTCATCCTTTTGCTTCAAAAGAAACTGAACCTTTCTTAACCACACCTGAATGAAAGAAAGAGGTTGAACTGAAATTAACTGTACAAAGGATAAGGACATGGAAAAAAAAAGTGACATACTATACAAATATTCTAAATACCTTGGTCGAATGCTTGAACTTCTTGATCATCTTGTGAAGAAGCTCATCCGCCATTTTTTGTTGCTCTGTTCTCTCATACATCCCCAGAAGAGCAATATAAGCCTTTTTAGGATCACAGTACTGCAAAGCTCGTTGAAATATTTTTGAAACAGCCTCCTAGGTATAGGAATAAATGAAGACTTTTAGACCTTCAGTTTTCTTATTTATAATAGATATGAAGTACAACTCACAGAGCAGATAGTCTAAATACCTCAGGAGGATTGCCGTACTGATTTTCCAAGTTGAAATATGCAACCCAAATATTCAACTTCTCTGACTCTTCTCGGATATTTATCATTTTCAAGGCCCTAGTATAACACAATAAATTGATAGTTCAGATTAACATGAATTTGTTTGGTAATTGAAATGTCTAGTTATCGTAAAATAACTAGTGAGCAAGCAGACACAAGCAAGAAAAAAATCAGGCACTGTTATTAATCAAGCCAGAGCAAAGAAGAAACTTTTCTCCACCAACCAGAATTCCAAAGTGAGATAGCAACAAAAGAAAGGCACAATCACTAGCAAATTAAGCATTTTCAGGGTCACAATAATCAATAATGTGACAAAAGCATTCTACTCCGAAATCTGAGTATTAAACAAAAGGGATAAATTAGTAGAAGAAACATTGCAGGTGCCTGGAGCATAATGGAAGAAGCTCGATGCTTTTACACAGCCCAACAAAAAGAAAGTAAGCACATTAGACTATTCTTGACAATACTATGACTTTTGTGAGATAGAGGTATATGTATGAAGAACAGCTCAGCTCAAGGTACTCGTCAAACAAGAAAAACCAACAATTATGTGATTAAGCTAGTACTCCTTAGATTATTTGCAACAAGTGTTTCCAGGCAAAGCAGATACATTGACAATAAAAAAGGCAAGTCCATGAGCAAAAAATTAGACATGTCTGGACTCAGGTAAAATTGAAGCATCAAAGAGATTCATATGCTGGTTTCAACACTAGAGAATTTACCTTTCAGCAATCTCTCGTGCCTTGTCAATTTGTGCCAAATTAAGCATAAATGCCATGTACTGTATCCATATAAAGCTGCTATTAGGTGAACTTCTAACAAGTTTCTCAAACTCATCAGCATTCCTTGGGATGTCTTTCTCCAGTAATCTTTCCTCGGCAGCCCTTATTTCACGTTCCCTGGGCACATGTACTAAAAAGTTATCCTCCATACAAAAGTAGAAATATTTTCTGAATGGAGAAAATAAAGCATTTACTAAACGCAATTACATTTGGTTTCCAAAATGAAGTAGAAGAACTATATTTACTTCCTCCTTCCCAAATGAATAGGGACGTTCGATTTTTCCTGGTCAACCAACTTGAAGTTTGACTACAAATTAATCTTAAACTATTACAGTAAAATGTTTACTTAAACCAAATAATGAAAATTTAGTATGTACAATTAGTAATACAATAATGTTGATGTTTTAACATTTTACGATTATTGACTGAAACTTGAACCTCATTGACCGCAAAAAGTCAAAACATCCATATTCAGTTGGGACAGAGTAGTTTCCTCACTAAAACAACAAATAACTTTTGAAACATCACATTACCTCTCTTCCTTAGCTTTCTTTTTTGTCCTCCTCTTGCCTTTTTCTTCAGTATTATCTGCTACACTTGCATCTGCTACACTTTGACCAGCATCATCTTCAACTTCTAAACTTTCTATATCATCAAGAGGAACCTCGAGCGCCGGAACGAATGCCCTGGATTCAACTTCTGCTAGTATGGACCCATTATCAAATCCATCATTGGTGCTATTGGGCAATGCAGAGCTGCTATGGGGCACCTCTGTCGGCTTAAGTCCTGGCATCGAATCATCATCCCCTATGGCGTAATCAGGGGTTTGTCTTGAAATTGTTGGAGATAATTCATCATGGAAATAAGAACTTTTCATTCCAAATGAAACTCGATTTCTCTCTTTATCCACCTGAAACAAATACGAAAGATGATAATCATTACTATTCCTTTATTTACAATTTTTTTTTTTTTTTTGCAAAAATACTCGCTGGTCATTTTATTAGAACAGACAAGTAACTTTTTATCACTATTCTTTCCAGAAGTTTGAAAATCATATGGCTGAGCGCCACATTTGGTTGGCATGATAATATTCACGAATTCATAAACCAAATTACCTTCAAAACTTTTGCCTTAATTTTGTCCCCTGCTTTGTACTTCAACTCTATGTCATCTGTATGCTCATCAGAAAGTTCTGAGACATGGCATAGCCCAACCTAGGGTAACAGAAAAGCATCATAAGGTTCAGAGATAAAAATTTACACTCATAAAGTTTACTTTACTCACCACATTTGTACGATCAATGTAAATGAACAAGCCAAAAGACTCCACGCGTTTTACTCTTCCGGTAATAATATCTCCGACAACAACACTATCTATAGAAATTGGTTCGGACTTTGGAACAGATTTTGTGTTTGAAGTCCTCAGAGTCACCTCAACACGCTTAGATAATGGCTCAATGGCAAGCACCCTACAAATATGAATTAGTGATTGCATGCTGGTACCACCAAGGATATGCACCAGAATAGGAAGTACACATACCTGCCTGTCACCAGTTTTCCAACAGGAAATTCATGTTCTGGTTTCTCCAGAAAATCGTCTGACAAACTGGAAATGAGAATTTTTGCATCAATCTTCCGTGAAATCACGATAAAACACCCCTTGGAAGAGATATTCTTAACATAACCCTGCAGTAGGTAGTGAAGAATGTCAATATGTTCATAGAGTAACTTTTCCATTTCTGATAGGATGATCCACATAAACTTGTAGAATTTGCACGGAAATCAAGAGATGAAAAGGGATTTAAATATTTTCTTCACTAGACAGACATGCCTATAAGCAGTCCATTGGTAGTACTGGTGTGAGTATTCATCATTAAGGGTTCTGTAACATCACTACTCTTTATACTAGGAGAAACAAACCATTCAGAAATATGAAAGAAGGAATCAGCACCTGGACCACCATATTAGGTTGAAGATCTGTAATCTTGTAGACACACTGGTCAGAAGAATTCCTGGATGTAATATTTATATAGGTATTAGAAACTGTGCCTGAATGTAAAGAGCAGGTATATGGTAAAACTGTAATGAACAACATCGTATGCATGATATGGAAATAGTACTTCTAGTTTGATCATATCTAGTACTATTTTCTTGTATGCCAAGTGACTGGAGATAGACAAATTTTGCTTTCAGCCACACCATGATGTAACCCAGAAATAATCTTTCAGAGTCAAAGACAGCCCTCAGAAACAGCATATAGTCAAACCAGAAATAAGACTCCGAGATAGGAAGAGCCAAAAGAATAAAAATCAGGAATAAGAGGAACGTCTTAATTCTTAGATTTATCCTGCATGGTAGAGAAGTAGTGAACATTAAGGCAGCAAAACTCGACCTAACTGAACATATTATCTCAGAGATTATATCATAGTGATACAAACTCACCTACATTTTACACACCAATGATAATCACTTTAAAAAAGATCACTTTATACCAAAACAGACAGAACATTATCATGCTAGCAGGAGTTTATAGTTCAAATCACCTTTATACATGGTTTAAGTTAGTCATCAAGGAGATTTATACTTACAGTTTGCAATTAGGGTCACTAAGTCGAAGTGACAAATCAACGTGCGCTTTCCCTTCAGGGGCATGATCAACTTCAATCACTTTGCATTTCACAAACTGTCCTTCATGGTAATCAGAAAGTGGATTGGACACCCATGAGTTTGTCAGCTCAGTAAAATGAACTCTTCCATAGAGATGTTGATCAATTTGGACTAGCAACCCGCCAACACCAGGAAGGATTCTAGAAATTCTGCCACCAACAAGACTATTTTCGGCTATATGGGGCATCAGAGGACGACTAGAATCATTTTCTCTGTGTTCTGAAGTGTCAATAGCTAGCGGATGCAAGACCATGCGGAGTAACTTTTTTTCCTTATTAACACTAATTGTGTAACCTGATAGTGCTTTTCCCACATAAAATCTCTTCTGAAAGTCTGCAAGTTCAGAAGGCTCCCGTGAACTGTCCAGAATATACAACTGTGCATTTACATCTCTAGATATTGTCACCCAGGCCCAGTCATGATCAATCTTGTAGACAAATCCAGAAACATGCTGGCCAATGGAATAGCTAAATTCTTCAGAAGACAGTGAGCCATTTGTTTCGAAAGATCCTGCATACCAAAGCAATTATGATTTATTCTGCCAACAGATAATCAGGTGGTCAAGAGAAAATACCCCAAAAAATAAAATCCTAGTAGCCAAGCATTTCACAGAAAGAAACAGGTGCAAATGATTTCCAACGCATACAAACCACAGCTCCATGGATCAGTCGTTAACCCCTTCTCATGAGCCACTGTCCATAACAGGAATGCTACTTGAGAGGTCCCAGAGAGTTAAAATAGCTCTTTACCAAGAAAACCCCATCTTTCATTGGAGAGAGAGCATCTACTTCCATCCAACACCCCAATTCTGGTTTGTGTTCCATAGATGCACGCCATCATAGCATCTAGACAAATACACCCTACCTTTCTAAAACTAAGTGCTATTTTAAAGCTTTGAAATCCGAACAGGGATACAGAGTCAGGAGTGTTAATTATGTTTGCATTGAGGTTAAACAGCCAAGTAAGTTGAACCATTTTTCATAATGTTTACCTTTAAGTACGGATGGTCTGATGGATAATTCCCACCGGTGACTTCCTTTAGCATTTTCAGACCTACTTCCCTTCGAAACAATCCTTGCTGCAACTGTTTGCCCAATTCTGTAGCTGCTGAAAGGGCTTTCAGCTGCATCACCATCAATTGCCTGTTCATGAAGATGCAAATTACTCTCAAGTCTCAACCACAAGCTATTCAAATGAATGCGCTAAGAGAAACAATGGAAAATAATTAAAGGACAAAAACACTGTTCTCTGCAATTAAAGAAATGAATATTAGGCTCAAGGACTCCCAACCTCTGTTACATGAATTCTTCCATGAAATCCAGAACCAAATTTCACTCTGAGTTCAATGGGCTTTATTTCGATAATCTGATACCAAAAAAAAATACAAAAAGGGGTTAAACATCATACATTGGAGGGTAGAACATAAAAAGTCAGTGCGCTGATGAAGCAACTGTTGGAATCTATTACGTCTTCAATGCAGAGAGAGAAAGAGAGAAACCCACCTCTGCCTGAACAAGTGCTCCAACATCATAGCTAGACTTCTTCTTTGCCCTTTTAGAACTGGAGTCGGCCCCGTTGGTTAAAGATTTTAAAAGCAGCAGCAACCTCCCACATGTCTCGGGAGCTGGAAGAGCCGCCACTGTGGCAGTGACACTAAAGCAAATATTGAGTCAGACGCTATAATTTAAATTACCAAGGACATCAAAGAAGTTGATACATTCATTCTCACTTAATACAGCTCCATGCAATACAAAATGCGAAAAGTCACATATAAACATAAGCATTATAACAAGAGACGTTACTGGAAATTCAACTGCACAATTCAGAACCCTATCAAGTAACTTAGTTTCATGCTCAAACAAGCACGATAAGACATCAAACTCAATGCATGGTAGCTTTTATTCTTTACAGATTGCATGATTAGTAAACTTCATCCTGGGAGCAAATGTAACCATGCTCAGGACAAGGGTTTAGGCTACCAAGCCTTCATAAGAAATAATTACTACATGCAAAGAATTAATTTGGGATTTATGTATTGCTATCATTTACTGGATCTGCAGGCTGTAATTGACTCATGGACTGATTTTTCCAGATGCCTCATTTAAGGGGTGAGTATTTGCATTGTTCTCTAACTTTAGTTATCAAATGACAAAGAAACAAACTAACAATCTAAATTATTTGATCATTATTTCCTCGAGAATGAAATAAAACTTAAGACCACCAAACCACGTTGAAATCCTAGGGCTGAATCATTTAACCAATTCAGGGAAGTAACATAGTCACCTTTGTCCATGGCTAAATTGCAAAGCAGGTAATTTCTGAGTGTTGTAATCAGTCACTGAAGCGTAGCCTATAGTGTGATCATGAGCTGGAATGGAGAGAACCTGCTCGAAGAAAACAAAAAACCATAACATTAAAACATCTGCATGAAAATGGAAATATTAAAAAAAAAAAAAAAACCTTTACGTGAAATCAGCTAATACAACATCTAAATTGCATTCTTACCAAGTAATTGTCTTTTACAATCTCAACTGTTGCATTCACAACTTGGTTAACTTCCAAGTCCTTGTGTGCTTCTCTTTTGCGTTTCTGTGATTGCACAGCAAATCAAACACAAAAGGGAAAGTTAACTCAGAGAAACTTTTGTAATAAACTCACACAAAAAGAAACAGTTTGTCACAATCTCAAACACCAGAGAATGAGAATCCAGTATAATAGCCCATAGCATAAAGCTGTGGAGTCAATGGCTGAAGTTCATGATAAGATAATGCAACAATTTAAGGCTGACCGACCTTCTTAGGAGTCTGAGAACTAGAACTCTCTCTCTTTGATCTATGATTGATGAAGTCTGCCTTTAAAGATAGATCAACCAGGCGATCAATCTTCGAAACATCAAGAACTGCAGCTCGAACAACAGAGTTGGACTCCATGGTAATATTAGCCACTGCAGGAATTTAACATAAAATATTGGATTAACGACGAGTCAAGGCTAAAGTCTGTCTGATTCTACTGAAGTGTCATAGGAGGACTTACACTGATAATGGGAAATGAAACCATAGACATTGCTGCAATTCTCAAAGCTTATAACGACACCAAATTCCTTAATTTCATGCACTTTTCCTTCAATAACGCTGCCAATACCAAATCCATTGCTCCAACTCGAGTCATTCTCTTCAGAGTCAGTCAACTGCAGCTCTGCAATCTGAAGAATGCAATGTGTTAGTGAGCCAGATCCAACGCCGATATTAGAATACCATAAGGACTTCTATGGCACCCCTATGGTAAAAGATTAACAAGGATGAAAGTAATAAATAATATTGGCAGACCTGAGTGCAAGAAGTATATGTCAATGAAGATAACAAAATTCACAAGAGAAGTATTTTCCCAAGGTCATAGGATTTTATTTAGAAAAGAACCAGCTGACTACTGACAAAATACATGCACTAGCAAAATGTGTCAACTGAGAGTACTAAAGGAAAAGATATTCTCAGTGTTACCTTCTCCTCAAGAAGAAAATATTCCCGGATGAACGATGCATCAGTTGAACAGCACACGGACTGCCTTAAGGATAATTTTATTCTTCCTTTTTCATTACTAACCTGAGATAATATTGCAGAGAAATGAGAGCATTAAGCCGGATACTACTCATGTCTTAATACAGTCATAAATACGTGTTCAGGAACCTACATCCACCACGTTGCTTCTAACTGACTGGCCAATGTAGAAGATATCGGATAGGTCTGAACTCCAGTCATCAGTAGCCTTCAAACAAAAATCCCCAAATCAATGATGATAACAATCATAGACCCATAGCTCACATACGACATGGAAACAGGTATAGGTCAAATAGATGATACCTTGTTTTTTGGAGCAAAGCCAGTTAGACGTCCAATATAGCGAACAAAGCAGCCAGTTTCAATTATGTTACATATGTAACCCTGATAATGTAAAATTTAAATTAAAAAAATTGACAAAAAGACAATGAAATGTCAGATTGTTTTTATGAACATAGGAAGTGGCATATACCACTTAGCATTATAAAGGAAAACATGAAATGAAGGAACTCAAACGTCTTACATGCACCACTGAATGAGGACTGATCTGGCCAATATCAACTGGAAGCTGTTGGGCTGAGGTAAGGAAAGAATGCTTAGCTGTGAGGACAAGATTGCTTCCTTCAACGTCTACACAACATAAACAGTAAAGAGTCAAAACTCTATTTTACACTGTTCTTACTCCATTCTTTACTGATAAAATTGCATTGTCAGACCTTAATTGCATAGGGACACGATTAAAAAATTCATTTGGGGCCACATATTACAAATATACTTTATACACATGAGTACCATAGACCTTACCTTCATGACCAAAACTAAATGTGACCTTTGGTCTGGGGTGAAGTACTACTCGCTAAATTTTTCCGAGCTTTGAAACAATTTTTAATGTTTTTTTTTTCTGAAAATATTATTTGTGAATAGTAAAGTGGCATTACATTATGGATTTATGGGACAGATAGTGTATTAGAATAAGCAAGGGGTAAATCCAATCCTGAAGTTACAAGAGGCTTGGAGGGGAAGGAAGATGGGGCTTCTGTCAATTTTGGTATAGTTCCTCTCAGAGACATCTAACCTTGTGTGTGGCTCAAACTTAACTACCAAGTGGGATGTTTATTGTTCAGAACTATATGAATATAATACCTAGTATGAAGTCCCTCTCAAGTGATTGTGTGAGAGGCTCAAACTAAACTACCAAGTGTGATGCTCATTGGCAAAACTCTATGTTTACTATACCTAGTATGACGCCCTTCTGGAGTGTCCAGGTTTCTAAATATGGAAAATGGTTTAATGGGTTTGTTTCTGTTACTTTTCACATACTGCCCCGTGTCCCCTTTCCCCTGTGAGTGGCCAAGACTGAACTGCCTAGCTTTATGCTTAGTGCACAAAACACTATGTTCAACCCAGCAAATCATTTCAAGCTATGGTTTGGTATAGGCTGTCCAAACAAAAGAATGAGTTTGCTAGCATATGAAAAGGTAAAAAAAATTGATAAAATGATGAGAATAACGAATGTAAAGATTACCGAGAACCAATAACTCATCAAATTCGTATCCTGGCCTCAAGCAAGAGATCAGCAAAGCAGAAAGGCCTGTTGCATCGTGAAACCAAATTAAATCAGTTGTAACCAGAGGGGATACAGGTAAGGGAGTCTAACAAGATAACTGAACAAACATAACAAGTAGGAGACCTATTTGAACTATTCGATAAACTCTATAGTAGCTGACAAGCATTTTAGATTAAGTCATGAATGTTTACACTAAACAAGGTTCTTATTTACAAATAATTATAAACAGATAAAAAAAAAGGGCTTCTGTTGAATACCATGGTGATCGGACAAGTGTTCAAGAGCAATCGTGCCTTTCATGCGAGTTAAGGAATTGACGTTCACCACAACTGTATCTGGCTTTATCTGCTCAACCACTCCTGAGACTAGGCTTCCTGGTTTCAAATTCTCATCCCCCGATGCCCTATCAAATTTTATAGGGAAAAAAAGGTTAGAATATGCAACTGTCTCCAAGTGAAACAAATTGTGTTCTTTGTTATATTTCCCTAAGTCAATTTGGCCAAGAGCCCAAGATATAAACAGGGATTAGCATTGACCAAAGAAAATAGGTCATAATCGTGCAATGTCCCGAGAGGGCCGGAAATCATGTAATACACAATATTGAATACATCCACTCGGACAGAAATAAAATTACACAATACATGGAAATCATGTTTGAGGTTACTTATTAGATCGAATGACTAAAAATATACTAATTCAAACTACTATAATTGCATATATTATACAGTTATGTATATTCCTAGATCAACGGGATATTTTCTGAACAAAGCAAAAGCCGGTAACAGTAGTAAATATTTTCTGAGATACAATCTTTTCTTGTTATTTTTATCTTTTTTTCTGTGGCCTAAGAGACTTAGTTATGTAATTTATACAGTACTTGAAAGAAACCCACAAATTGTGTTCATTAGATGAGCTTCTTTCTCTGCGGTTTTAGATTAACACTATTTTTACTTTTTGACCGAGGTATCCACGAATTGAACAATAGAGTGCTAGAGCTACCAAACATTAGTTCACAGACTAACCTTGTAGGAGTCATATTGAAGCTGAGGTTTATTCTATGTGAAGCAGGGATACATTTTACTACTCTGCACTTGATAACTTGCTCAACATGATATGTAGACCCTATATCCGCCCCTGGATCCAAACCCAGTTCAGACCTGCAATAAGGTGATGCAAATTTCCATACAATATGAGACAGGTGACATGCACAGAAATAAGAGAAGCACCAATCTGTAGTACTCATCCAGCTGGAAAGTACTCAATGAGAGAACAACGAAGTGCGATGGGAAGAAATAATGATACAAACAAGCCAATAATGATCAAGCGAGCAAGCATTCCTGAATATAAACCATTAAGAATGCACACTTAAGCAGGTAGCGGAGTATCATGATCACAAACACAACTCTACTGTAAAATGAGATCACTCCTATTGGTCAATGGAATGTTGTCAGGCAACCGCCCTTGCATGGATGTACCATGCTTATCCTCCAGCATATTTTTACTAACTTTATACAGTGCAGTAAAGCTCAGAATAGAAAGAAATTGTGTTGCCTTCTGAACATGAAATTATTGCAGTTCAAGACTATTTGCTGCTTAAATAAACCAGATTCTTGATATCTTGCTCCAAATAATCAAGATGTGGAATTAAATGACATTTAAATTGTTCATAAGAAAAGACTGCATACTATTTTAGAAGTTTATGGGTAGTAGTACCACGCCAGCTAGGGTTTATGGGCTCCTCAGATAAAATACATGCCTTACAAGTTACAAAAGATTATCTTTATTATTTTTGGTAATTACAAAAGACTTTTTGGTAATTACAAAAGACTACCAATAAAGCCCAAAACTACAAATTTCATAATGCAAAAGTCATGTAGAACACCACAAGGCAATTGCAAGGGCAACCGGAACCAACCTGGGGGCGAATCCGTGTACCCCATTGTAGAAATGAACAAAGCATCCATGGCTCTCAATTTTTGTAATCCACCCATGTGTGACAACTCCTTCAGTTGCATCGGTATACAAACTTAGAATCTTTAGATTTGACCTTACCTGAAGTAACCCCATTGAAAATTAAAAAAAAAAGGTATGCATCAGAGCCAAACTCACAGAAGTCTTCTTCCAAACGAACAAGATATAAGTGGCCCCACTTTAGAAAATTTTAAAAAACATAGTGCCCTCAGACTTTTCCAGCTATAAAATACACATGTTACCAGTATTTAATTATGGCCCAACTGCAAATTCCTCCCACCTACTAGCCAGAAATGTTGTCATAAAGAGGTTCTTACTCATAATGATATGTTTAACTCAAATTAATTCTTATAAGTTCAATACAGATAAACTCCTAGGGAGAAAGGTTGCATTGAACAAAATAAGTTCAAGAGTACAACAGAGATGTGTCTACATTCATATCTCCTTAACTACAAATGCACTTCGATTAGGTACAAGCTATCTAAAGTAAAACTTAGCGTCCATTATTTTACTGGAAGTTTTCAACATAAACAATGGACGTGATATATGGGAACAAAACCAGTGGAAGATACAAGCTGATATGATACAGTCAATGGCCAGGTGAAAACAATACCAGAGTTTTTTTTTGTGTAACAGTAATCCTCTTGGATTTACAACCAAGAACACGAAATGACATCTCTGCTCCAACCTGCAAAACACAAACAAATTAGTGAACCGGTAGAATCCTCAAATAAGGGAAGAATCAATAATTTCATATGCGTGTATGGAAAGATAAAATTTTACAAAACAACACACTTCCAACCTGGAACTTTTTTCGAGGCTTTGATATTTCAAACTCAGACATGTGTCGAAGGGGGCAGAGAGCTTTCAAGCCACTGGCAAGTTGCACAATGGCACCAAAACTATCAACTGAAATTACTTTAGCTTTTACCACCATACCAGGTTTGATGTCGGAGTGAGTGAAAACTGCACCTTCAAATGCACTAGTCTGTTTATAAAAAAGGGATTGTGTTAAGAATCAGGGAGACTGTTATCAAACAAATAAACATCAAAGAAAAAAACAATTGCAAGCTTCTGGAGCTTGTAGGAAAAGAAGAAGAAAAGAATCTCAGACTCAAAGAGTCACACTAGGTTACGTACTCACATGTTGTCTGCTCATAAAAGAGGATAATATTAAGAATCAGGAAACTATATTATCGGACCAGTAAAGATGTAAGCAGAAATTCAATCTCCTGAAGCTCCTAGAAAAGAAAATAACTCCCAGCACCCAAAGAGGCATGCAAGGTTACATGTAGATAGTTTAAGTTGGCGTTCACTAATTTCTAAGAGACTGATAGTGATCAGGTACTTCTTTAAAGTGAAAGCCAAGCCCCAAAAAATTAAAAAATCCTTTTAATCACCCTAAGCAACTGTTTTTATACTGTAGGCAGGGAGGGAGGGAAGGAGGCAGGGGGACAATGAGTGAAAAGTGAAAGCAAAGTAACTGCGTATAATGATTGTTTGATGAAGAATGTGGACCTTCAAACTGCCAGTAGCAATCCCTTCAAGCTGCCGAAAACCAAGGACCCTAACACGAAGATGTGTTCCTTCCTTGAAGTTCTTCTCTAGTTTCCGGACTTCTTTGTCAGATACATCAGCCCCCTGAAATCCGCAGAGTCCAATCACTAAATTAAATATCAAATACATGATGGACAGAATATGCCTAGGCATGATTGAAGTAAAATGCAGGTACTTACATAGACATAAGCTGGTGTTGGAATTGGTAAAGTAGGTATTTCCAGAAGAAGGCCGGATCCCTTATCAATCCTGACTACTTTTGATTCATCAAAAATCTCACCAGCTTTAACAAGCTGTTCCGCAGATAACAAGAGCATTATGATTGGAAAAGGATTCATCGATGTAACATGAAACAGACATCACAGAACAAATGTCCAGAAAAGACACAGCAAACAATAGTAACCCATGAATTGAAGAATATACACCAAATTCTACTGAAAAGCGGAAAATATACCGTGTTCTAGTATGTACATGGATAATGAAACTTACAGATGGTGGGGCCTTGTTGTTAACTAGGTGAGGATTCAATGTTAATCCGACAGCCCTGGTTGAAGGATCGATAAACAATATCCGAGCATTGAACTGCATTAAAGAATACGAAAAAGATGACCAGTCGTTAAAGATTTGATGCCATGAATGGAAGAATCAAACAGATGAAGAAGCCATTACAATGTGATTTACTACATATACTGTCCTAAAAGAAGAGCTTACTGTAGTCAGTATATATTCACATTCATTAGTAATCATTAATCAGGATCAATGCCAGAGTTCTGCTTCATATTCGAATTGTGTGACACCAAAGAGTGAAAAGGTATTCCAAGTTCCGACATACCTTCATATTTTTAGAATAAACATCCTTCAAGTTTGAAGAGGGAAATACTTTATCTAAATTGAATATGTCAGCCTGAAACATGAAGACACAATCATATTAAACATGAGAATTAAAAAAAGTAACATATGTGTGAACTGGTCATAACAGAACTACGGGCCACATACCGTTCCAGTGAAATAGGTAAGGAAAGATAACATGATGCCATTTTCAAGTGTTGATTCCACACAAGCATTGACCATCATTCCTGGAACAAGAAGATCAACTGAAACACCCTTATGCTCCTTGATCTGCACAGTTACCATCCCACGGTAAGATGACAATTATGAGCAGTAAAATACAATTGGTATTGCCAATTTCCGAGTACGATGACACATACCACAGATTTTGAGATCACGCCAGCATCAGAACTTAAGTGGACTTCCTTACGCTTTCTATCAACAGATTTGACAACTCCCTGTAGAAGCTGGCCCTCACTTACTTCGCTGGTTTTGTTTTCTGTGACATAGGAAACATTATTCAGTTCTCCGCTGAGGAAAAGAATCTTGCTAGCATTCCATCCTCAAAAGATTTAATTCGCAAAGTTGGGTGAAAAAGAGACATGTGAATGCACTGTCCAGGGATAGGCATCAATCCTAATTCACGGCAGGGGAAACTAATTCACTGGTATTCATCAAATTTTAGGAAGACACACCAACTAAAACGCGGAAGATGCACAGCCTGCATCCTCCTGCTTGGCAGTGATAAGTATCTCCCTATAATGTATCTCTCAGGCAACAGCCCCAAATATCCTAATCAAGTTCATCACAACTTTAGTATGGATCTTACTGTTTCGCTAGCCACCCTTTCATCAAGATATATACATTCATAACAATTAAAATGTGAGGTGGGAAATGATTACCAGATTGGTTGTGTTTCATAAATCCTGTAAAAGATTTTGATCCAAATTGAAGTAAAAATCCACGGTCTTCGATGCTCCTTACATAAGCACTTAGAACCTGCAAAATAAACAAGTCAGCTATCCACAACACGGTGTAAAAATCTTTCCTTTTTTTTTGGACAACAAAGTTAATGATATTTCAGAGTTCTGCTACTTTTGCAATAAAAATAACATACCATTCCTTCCTGAATAACATCAAGTGTTAAGCTCTTATGCAACAATGAAAGACGAAGAGAAAGCCAGATCTTCCTTTTTGTGATTTCATTTTTATCATCATCTACTTGCAACACAATGCAAGACACAAGTTGTCCGACATGATATACCCTAGAAAGGAAGCTGTGTTCTGCATCCTGTGTGCAATGAGAATAACAAGGAGAATCTATCATTAGCTGCTTACTTTATATATATTTAAAAAATAAAAACAGAAGGAAGAATTTTGCAAAATCTATTTGATCAACGACACATAGATCTGAGATGAAGGGAAAAGACACTTAGATCTGAGATGAAGGGAAAGGATTACCCCTTTTGCTTCTTCGTCCAAAACTGAGTCTGAGGCTTCAGAGGCACGGACTAGTCCTCGTAAGCCCCCTGGGAGACTAACTACGATATCTTTCTTGTTCACTTCAGCAATCACACCCCACAATTTCATTCCTGGGGAAATATTCTGAAATGCACAGAAGCATAATTAACTAATTTAGTCAGTTCACAATATATGCAAGTCGCAAATGAAAATCAGTAACAAATTGATTATCATATGAGTGTATCACAAACCTACTCAAACTAATTAATCTATCATTTGTGTGCAAGACTTTTGTCACTAGAAAATTGAAAAACACAAAAGATGAAGAATCTACAATTGATCCAAGCACAACATATCAATAATAAGAATGGAGACAAGGTAAATGCTAACAGCTGCTTAAATCCCGCACAGTTTAAAAGTGAAATTTCAGAACAAAGCAACACTAAAAACTCCTAGGTGATCATGCAAATATAATTCGAGGCCAAGTTTCTCATGCACGAAAACTCATGCAAATTTGATGGTCACAGGAACATTTTGCATTGAATGCTCTGTAAATAACGTATTTGCTTGACAAAATGAACTAGTAAGGTGACTAGTAGCTTAATGTGGGTGACTAGAAGTTGATAAGGTGACTTACCTTCTAAAAAGATAATTGGTGTAGTTTCTAAAACAGACACCTTATTGGCATTGCCCATACATACTTATTGTAGTCAAACTTATTTTGGTCATTCACCAAACAGACTAGTTAAATGACCGAGGCAGTTTTGTAAAATAGTATTGAATTGGCGTTTCTCATTGGAGGAACTTGTAAAAGGTTTTCTTTATTTTTGTTCACACTAAAATTGTAGCAAGTGGATAATATCAGTTTGATGCAATCACCAGGAAGGAATCCGATTTACCAGATAAATAGTTTGATTTTTACTCAAACTAAAAAATACTATGACAGAAAATCTTAATGCTGCAAATAAATAAATAAGGACAGGCAGAATTCTTCACACAGTCACTACTCGACTATCTTTACGAATTCTTGAATTAATGTAGGTCAAGCATGCTCCAAGTGTAAAGTGTAACTCAATGCGAACATACATAATGGGAAGTTTACAACAATTAGGTTCGATTACTATGTGCAGGCAGTCCTTGTCAATGAATTTCTGCTCCCTATGAAGCATGGGTGGCAGCGTGACTTACGTGATTACTGAACCAGAACCCAATTATGCTAGGCACTGACTAGAAGAAGATTGACAAGCTATATAACACTAAAGAACTTGTTGATGAGGTTGAATCCAATTCTATCATTCTTAATTGTAATTTGTAAAACAACCAAGACTCTCATAAAAATTCAACATCATCATATCAAATTGTGCATTTTCCAACCACATTTTCGGAACAAACAATCGAGAAATAATTGGCAGAACAACTAGGAAAATCGGCAAACGAAAACTCCACCTTAAATGTGATCCTATTAGCAAATCTCGGCAGTTTTCCAACAAGGCCAGCCCCGAAGAGCGAACCATCATCGTCTTCCTTGAACTTATTATCCCTCCCCTGCTTCCTCCCCTTGATATTCCTTTTCTTCGAACCTCTATGCTCAGCTTCAAACTCTTCAGTGGCAGCTGCCCTTACCTCATCCCTCTCTTCCCTACTCAACGAACTTGCTCCACCTGTCAAATTGGCATCAATATAAATGCAAAAACTCGGCAAAATAACTACTAGAGAGCAAAAACGCAATCGAATTGCAACATGACTTCAAACAAAAACCTCTTGGGAAGTCAGGGACGTCGTCATCGTCGGGAAAAGGCAGCTTGGGTTTGGGTTTGGGCTTAGCAGCCTTCATGGATTGCTTTTGCTGTATTTCTGGTTGAGGTTTCGAAAAAGACTTCTTTTTCGTGTGAGGAGCCATCTTTGCTGATAAGAGCTACTGGTGGGTTGACCAGTAGAAGTGGTAGTGGTCGGAGAAGTGAGTTTCAGCTGGTGGCGGAATGTGGTGAAGAAGAAGAAGAGAAGCAACGGCAATGGAAGAGGTTTTACAGGGTTTAACGATTTTCTCCAGTATCGTTTATTTCTGAGTTGGGCCGATGGCCTGGTTTATTTTAGTTTGTTGATGTGTGTGGTGTTGTCGGCCCAATCTCGTGAGCCTTAACGAATTGGGCCGAGGGTAGTGAGAAGTGATGATTTTGGCTTATTGCACATTCACCCACTAAAGAAAATTGAAAATTTGTGCCCCACTTTTTTTTAAGAATTACTTTTCACCCCTATATATTTTTTGAAAAGTTGATATTTTCCCTACAAAATATGTCTTTCTGATAATCTATCCTCAATTTGCATTGTTCAATTCACTTGAAATTTTCTAAATTGAAATGAATGGACCTGAACTGAATCATGTTTAAATTTGAACTACGCATATCTGAACACAACTGAAATTAAGTTGAATTGAATAGAGTATAACTGTGATGACTTTACTTTCCCGGTGATGTTGTGATGCTACTACACGCACATTGTTGTATTAATTTACATTGGAATTTATCACATTTTAACTTTCTATTTATTTATATTCATTGATAATTCCAAAACGCTTAAATAGCTCAGGTAACTAATCTTGGGCCCTCTGAATAAATCTGAATTGAATTTAACAAAACTGACTATAAGATGAAATGAACAAGGCATAATTAATATGATAATACGCTGGGTGATGGTAGCGCATAATCCCTCACAACTTAGAAGTCTCTTTAAGTAGGATTAAATGTATCGGTTGGTTTCGATAGCTTATTTAACAGTCTCCATCCATCGTATTCACCCTTTACTTTACACATATGTAACCTTGGTTTTCTTTTGCCGCTATGTTAAAGTTAAAAGAATACTCAATTCACTCTCATCATACTTCCGATGCTATTTCTAAACCGACCTCAGAGCACTCTTTGTAGAGATCTCAAAATTCTATCCTAAATTTTACTCCTAACATGTTCTCTATAATTATTTAGGATGTCAAGTCCCCAACTAGTAAATAGAGGTCTCCTAATTTTCAACTACAATTGTTCAAAGATGACATATGTAGGATGATTAGTGGTGCCACAAGGATAGGGGAGAGTTATACCATGCTCATTTGTAGAGAAATATTTATGGACTCCTCAAATATAGGGACTTTTTTTTGTGGGCCACAGGAATTTAGGAGTCCTGAGTTTTTTTGGTGTTTTTGATCATTTCAATTTAACCTCATATTTGAGTATAGGGAGGAAAATAGGAGTCATATAAAGAGTGCTCTCATTAGATAAGTATTCCCTGCACCAATGACAATGCGTCCAAACGCAACTAAATTGGTAATACAATTCCCCTCCACCAATAAAACCTAAAAACCATTATTGAACCGAAATTCATAACTAAACTTTTTTTTAATCGGCAAACTATTACAAACTATCAAGTAAATATCATACACCTAAATCTATATCTCCTGACTCCTACTGCTCAAACTTCAAATTTCAAATTTCATACTTGCAACTCATTTCCTCTTCCGCTCGACCAATTCTTTTTTTTTTAGAAGAAGCAAAGCGAGAATCAATAATTGTTCCCAATTTCTCCCGTGGTGACTCGGAGCCGCTCGACCATCTTATAACTACTTTATTTGAACCGCGCACTTCTGCACTTTTTTCACTTGGATTATTTCACAAATGTAAAATTAAGAATCTCTAAAATATATATACTGCAGAAGAGAACAGATACGTCTTTCTTTAGGTGAAAAAGTTTCTCTTTATCGAACTCAAGAATGAACGTGCAATGGCTGTAAATTAATGTCATGATCGCGAAACATTTCAAATCTGCAGAACTTTATGATAAAGCAACTCACACGGCTATCTTTTCATGCCCGACGTTCATCATTTTGTTTCATTTCAAAATTCGATTTCTGCACAAGGACGAACACATGATGACAAGCTGATATCACAAAGCAAAATTAAAGTTCCAACATGTAAAAAGATTTATGCCTTTTGTAAGTGAGTGTTTGCCATTGCTTTTCAGAGTTGCTTTTAACCTACTTTTGCTTAAAGTGGTATAGAATTGCTTTTGATAAAAAGTTGTAGGTGTTTGCTAATTAGGAAAAAAAAAAAGCAGCCTGGAGTGCTTTAAGCAGGAAAAAGCAAGTCTTGGGCTGTTTCTAAAAAACAGCGATTACCTGCTTTTTTTTAGAGAAGCAGAAGCAGAAGTTGTGAAATAAAACACTACATTTCTGCTTTTTTTTTCCAGAAGCAGAGAAGTGGTTTTCTTAAGCAATGACAAACACTACCTAAGACTGATTAATTAAAAAGTTCCAAATGTTCATAGTCAAGCGAACAAGTTCTATTACGTGATATATACGACAAAATGCAACTTGGTTGATAAGACGTTCCCTCTCATTTCAGCTCGAGTTATTATGAGTTTTTTTTTTTAACGATAAAATTATATTAATTAAAAGAAGCATAGGAGATGCTCGAAAATATTGGGAAATTAGTATATATGACTAGATTCCACAACTCTCTACAAGTTCGAACTTTTAGATGAGATGGAATTCTATCAGAAAACGATTACAGAGACTTAAGTACTTAACCAGACCTGACCGAGATTAAACACCAACAATCTAAACCTGCCATGTTCTTAACAACCCTATAACAATTCCATACCATCTAAACCAAGACCATAAATACCAAAACCTAAGTCGAACAGTTCAATTGAACAGTTCTACTCGTGTGCACTCGGACTCACCTAAATCATCACCTGAAACTGAATCAAACTCGGAGACCAACTAAACCAACCAACACTTGAAGCTGAACCAAACTCGGAGACCACCGAAACCAACCAGCACCTAAACCTGCAAATCCGTCCTTACCCCACAGGATCGAGCTCACCTGAACCAACACCCGACATTTGCTTAGTGAGAAAACATTATTTGTCACCTGAACCAACAGCTTCGAAAACCGTCTCGACAAGCTGTACTTGAACCTACAACGCAACTAACTGCTTCAAATCCTTCACCCACTTCTACACCCAATACCTGAACCGGAAACAACCATTTACTTAGTGAGGAAACATTATTTGTCATCTGGACACTTAAAAAAATCATGCCTGAGACTTTGGTGTAATGTCACCATATCGACTGGCATTATTGATAGACTATTGACTTGACTAATACGGTCTTTTAATTAGACCTCTCCACTAATTGGGGATGTAAACATAATTAGAATTTTGACAACAAAGAATCAAGTACAGCTAGATATGGAAATCGATTTCATTCTACCACCAAGTGTATATACGGTAGGAAATTGGACAACAAAACTAATCAAGTACAGGCCAGGAAAAAATGCAAAGAATGTGATATTTTTTTCATACGGTGCAAAATTGTTGGTACTATTCAACCAAAATCATGTGTTATATTATGATGTTTACAAAGAAACTAAACGCAAAATTATTACAAAATACATATTATTAATTAAATAATGTTCATAATGTTATTTAGTACTGCAAATAATGTTATTTCGTGAAATTTAACTTTCAACGTAACAATCTTGTACTCTTGTTGTATGGCTCTGTTATTTTTGACTGAGTTTTCAGAACTGAACTGATTTGAACTTACAAATTTAAACTAATCAAATATAAGCTTAACTTATCTGATCCGAAGTTAAGTTGAAAAGAAGAGGGCCTATGTATTAGTCCGTTCATAATTAAACACATTTTATGAACGTGAAATTCAAATATATATTGATATAAATATGTGTGTATCGGGTTGGATTGTGCATGTATGACTTAAAATGTGTACTTAAAATGAGTACTTGTGTAGAGATGTAAGTATACAATACCGATCACATATACGGTTTATTAGATGTTATGGACATAACCACTGGTGGACCCACACAGGAAGATGCTAAATATCTTTTTGTTGGTTTTTTGAAGAAAAAAAATTATTTTATACAAACTTAATACAAGTATCGCAATCTAAAGAATTATTAGTAGGTGTAGTAGTGGTGATGACCCTAACATCTAAATTTCAAAGAAACATCTAAAACAACCACATATACATGTCCTTCGGGAAAGAAGTACATATACTTTCACCCAATAGCGTAGTAGTTAGACACTTAGACTAAACTTGAATACAATGCTAGCTTCTGTATAATATAATCATAATTAACCCCATTCCGATCCTAATTAATCCGAATTAGCACAAATCCAAGATTCCGCCGTACCGTTAACAGGATCACGAACACCTTGCTGCTGTTGCTGATAATCACGGTCACCTGCACCGTCATGCACCAGATTATTCCCCACACCGCGTTGATCATGGCGATTATCCAACCCAAACCCCATGATATCCGAAGAATCAGAAAACGGAAACTTATAGCTGGACTGAAACCGATTAACATCGAAAACATTCGAACTTTGTGTAAAACTTGAACCGTAGCTAATTGGACCATTAGCAGAGTTTATTGCACGCGGTACGGGTCTCTGGGGGAGTGGACGGCGGAGATACGGCGGAGCACCGGCGAAAAGGTCGTGTTTGGTGGTGGTACTACTACTCTGGAACGGCGGGGCGGGGACGCCGGTGAATTCCTGGACCATGGCTCTGAAGTTGTTCGTGTCGGTGGTGAGCACGGTCGTGGGGGCCCGCCTGGACGTGCGTGGTCTTTTCCTGGTGTTACGCGCCGCTGTGGCGTGCGTTTGTGGAGGTGGCGGCGCCGCATCGTTGAAGCTGGTGGTAATTTGTGTTTGGAGGTAGCTGTTGAGGGTCGGGTCGGGTTGGGGCAAGGGTGTGGGTGTTGTGTTGAGGAAGTAGGGGTTGGGTGGCGGGTCGAAAAACGGTTGGTTTGGTAGGAAAGGCGGGATGGAGGATGCCGCAGCGCGTGAGTCGTACGTCTCCTCGTCGTTGCCGCTTGATGACTGGAGGCTTCCACTGTTGCAAGAGTCCATATTGGAGATAGATTTTGAGATGCTAGGGTAACCAGTATTTTGAGATGCTAGGGGTAACCGGTACGACTTTACAGGAACGTTTTGAGATTGTGTGATTGGATTTTATGGATTTGTGTATGGAGAAATGAGCTTGTGTTTAGTGGAGGAAAGGGATTGTGCTTTTGGGATCAGTTCATTGGGTTTGCACTTTGCAGTTTGCACTAGAAAGAATGGAGTGGTGGAGGGGTTATAGCATGAAAAGAGAGGTAGTGTGTGCTTTTGGAGAGTGTTAGAAAGGTGGGGGACTTTTCTTTTCTTGTTTACCTCATGTCCTCATCCTTTTTGTTTTTTAAAAGAATTGTTATGGTTTTATAATTATGTTATGCAGTTCCACAAAATTTAATGCAAAACTCTTGGAAAATAGGAAGATAGACGTATACGTAATATGACATGTACATGAGAATTCACGTAGTCGGTGGTTTGATTAACTCATTTATTATCAAACATACGTAGGTGTGAAGTTAAGTTAATCGAAGTGACGAATGTGTCGGAGCAGGGATCATTACCGATACACAACTATCAAACTTATGATTTTTAGTTTCTATAATTTCTAAAAGTTGACGACCAGGTTTTTTTACGATTTAAACTCCGTTCAGTTCACCTTAAATTCAGTTGTGTTCAGTTCTATTAGTTCTCAGGACTTCGGATCCATTCAATTCAGTTGAGTTCGTATATTGGTTAAGAGCGATTGTGACAAGTCGCATATAAATAGAAATCCACTTCAATAGTATGAGGCATTTAGGATAATTTCAAAATCAAATTTGTCTACATTTTGGCCCAACACATACACTATTATGTCGGCAACACATGTTGACCATATCATGCGTAACTGTAATGTTCCAATAAGTCGAATCTCAGTCGATTATTTAGACCCCCACATTAACTACATTATTTATTGGTGAGATGAAGATATAGGTTTATTAGATTCTAGAAGCATAACCACTGGTACACCCACACAAGAAGATGACAAGTATCCTTTTGTTGGCTTTTTTCTTTAAGAAAAAAATATTTTTGTCCAATCTCAAGTATACGTGTCGCGATCTGGGGGATTATCAGGGGATGTCGTAGTGGTGATGTCCCTAGCGTTTTTTTAGATGCTAGGGGCATCACCACTACGACAACCCCCTGATAATCCCCCAAATCGCAACACGTGTAATCAAGTTTGGAAAAATATATTTTCTTTCCGTAAAAAAACCAACAAAAGGACAATTTGTCATCTTTCTGTATGGGATGTACCAGTGGTTATGCCTCTAGTATCTAATAAACCGTCACCATCATCTAAAAATACGAAGATATGATAATAAAAATCACGCAAAGAAAGATCTATTACACGTGGAGGTGGTGTGTAATAGAAAGGAAAAGATTACCTAAACATGGGCCAACATATATGTTGCTTGCTCCTACGAAACTACTCCAAAGATTATAGTAACATAGAAGATGGGCACCGTTACTCGTTGAGTCGTTGGAAAGACTGAAAGAGACTCCAATCATCCATTGATTTGACTCGGCCTCTGCATCATGCTCCATTGGCCCCTCGAACCCGTTTACTACTAGTTTATCAGCTCGATGATCTTATTTGATCACTGACTAATAATAAATCCGTTACGTGAACGTCGAGTTTAAGCAATCAGGTGGCTTATAAGCTAGCTATTTAATAAGCGAACTAACGAAACTTTCCATCCTTCCAATCTCATCCTTCCAAACGGGCTTTCTGATGCAGTAGGCCTGTCGCTTGATCACGGATCCGGTCTAATACGTCTCGATCTGGACCCATATGAATCAAATTAAATACATATTTATATGGTGATCGATTTCGTTCCGGACTAATACGGGACGGACTAATCGAGTTCGTATAAAGCAAATTTATGATTTATCACAGATTCACAGTGTAATTCACATGATGGTGGATTGATCTGAATTGAACGAGAATGAATTAAGTTATATACATTAATAAATTAATGAAACGTATATAACAAGTCAAAAGTTTACCAAACAAAAGTCATGAATTGTATGCATTTGTAAATACATGATTGGCGCTGCCGCATGATTAGACACCACTTAGATTTCTTGCTGCACAATTATTCCGGTGAGAATCAATAACTAATGGTGTAAACATTATATGGAAAAATGCATGATGAAATTGATAGTGTATCAAAATGAGATTGTAAACAACTGTTACTTAAATGGATACACTAGTAAATAAGCTTTCCAATCTCAATGGGTATATTTCAATTGGAAAGCTTATTCAATACCTCATTAAGGCTCTGTTATTTTCAACTTAAGTTAAGTTACATTCAGTTCAGTTCAGTTCAGTTTAGGTTTGGTTAATTCAAATTTGTACTTCACTTAAGTTCAGTTCAGTTCAGTTCCGAAAATTTCAGTTGAAAAGAACAGAGCCTAAGATCATTTTTCAGAACCGAGGTGGTGCAGTGGTAAGGTGTATGGTGTATTGGTGAGAGGTCCCAGGTTCAATTTCCAAAGATTGAGATTTATTTGGTGTTATAAAGTTAGTATTGGTGTGGTGATATAAGATGGTATTGGGTTAGTCTAGGTTAGTGTATGAGTAGGATATATTAGCCTCTTAAAAAAAAATCGTTTTTCCAATTATTTTACACCTTTCTCAATCATTCCAAACCCTCTATATAGGTTTATTAGATGCTAGGAGCATAACCACTGGTACACCCACACAGAAACATGCTAAGTGTCCTTTTGTTAGTTTTTTTTCAACGAAAAAATATTTTATGCAAACTTAATACACATGTCGCAATCTGGAGGATTATTAGAGGTGTCATAGTGGTGATGCACCTAACATCTAAAAAAACCTCTATATAAATACATTCCCTATAATTTTGTTCAATCCTTCTTAATTTTAGTCGTCATAGATTATTCCCGCTCCAACTCTTGGTATATTTTTCATAACAATGCATCTAGTTACACACTTAAAGTTTGTATACAAAATCCCATAAGATTTGGGGTAAATTGCAATTTCGGGAATGCTACAGGACCAAAGAGCAATCTTCACCGTGTTCTGTTTTCAGCTGATAGTTTTTTCCCAGGTCGCTCACACCATTTGCTCAAGTAATTATATATTCTTGGGGAAAAAGAAAACCCGCTTTTTCTACCTTACAAAATTAGTCTTCAAAACTGCCGAATGAAATTATCACTGAATTCAGCTTCTTCTCCAAGCTAAACATGTCAAGAATCATCAACTCTCTCAGGAAAAATTCACAGCCTCCTCGTCAGATTCTCGGGCGGTAATTTCTCCTTCTTCGTTGCTGCCTTTCACGTATGTAATTTCTGTTTACCTGATTCCGAGCAAGTTGATTTCGTGTAATTGAGCTGCATTTTGGACTGAGTAGCAGTAGCTTCTAGAAAAATTTGAGAGCTAGTAAGAGCTTGTTTGAGGTTAGGGATTGGCTGATTGCTATTCGTTTTCGCATATGGTTAGATGAACATTTGAATACCTAGAGCAGAAATGCGAGCTGTGAAGTATTTTAGGTAGATGCTACGGTTAGATTTGATCTCGTTGAGTTCGTTTTGTTTCGGACTGATAAACAGTCTATCGATACTGCGCAGTAGAAGTTTAGCTCCTTGTAAGTGGAGAGCTAGGTTGTACATAGTCTGGGTAATTGATTTAGCTGGAATTAGTGAAAAGTGATTTTGAAGATTTGCAACTGCCACCCGGTTATGAAACAGTATGTAAGATGAATAGAAATGATGTTCCAGATTTTGACCGAGGGTTTTTGAGTTTAAGTGAGCTGGATGTTTTGCTATGGCTAGTTCTAGTTCTACTGTTGTGTACTGTTATAGTGTCCGTGGGTCTGTCATTTACTATATGTATTTTGGTTCACGTCTGTTAAACGCGGCTTTGTGAACTGGGGATAATAATGGTGTTTATTGCTAATGTTTCCTTATATAGGTTTGGTGCATCTAAGTCGTTCTCTTCTCTGTTCCGCACAAAGTCTGGATTGAGCAATACGGCTCATCATCAAACTGGACAAAGAATACTTCGCGATCCTGAAAGTCTAAATAGCTTCAAGAAGTAAGCATTCTCTTTGCACCATCTGCAAAAGTGGAGTTTAATTAGGCTTTCTACTTGGAATTTAATGTTGGATAAATGACTTACTGCAAAAGTGGAGTTTAATGAGATACTGCAAAACATGATATAAGTCATTAGTGGGAGGGAATTTTGTGTTCCGAAACCATACATCAATCCATACTTATAGTTGTATGCTGCAGAGTGTGAGAATCCTAATGTCTTCAGAAGAGTAGCATTCGATGATGCCTGTTAATTTATGTCTCGTGCATGTTTGTAAGTCATGTAACTGTTGTCAAAACCTGCCAATGAAATGTTGAGTTTAGCACCAATTTTTACTATCAGCTTCCAAAAAGGAAAGCATTAGTATATACAGTATGTCAGTTTATTTGTATGTTGAAAAAGCACATGATAGTTGGTTTTGACAAAGATATATCTTTATGTTACTCTAGTTCTCATAAATAATATTAATACGCCTTTCCATCGACCTTGTTGCATAGGTTTGGTTCATCCAAAGTTTACTACTCTTCCAGTACAAACAATGCCAAGCGTATGCTGCCATTACCTGAAAAGGATGCTGCTTCCTTTTCATTGAGATCTTTTCTAGTTGTATGATATCAAACACTCATGTTATATACAATCTCTGTAGTCATTTGTACACTCCTTTTATTATTCTTTTATTCTTTTGATATCAGATTTATAATTGCAGCCTGCTTCTGTTTTAGCCGGATTGTTTGGTGGGTTGGCTTTCTTCATCCACTATAATGATGAGAGGAGAGCAACTCTTAAAGGTAATTTTCACCATATGTCATTGATATGTTTGAATGTTAGGTAACAGCTGTCTTTTGGTTTCTGTTTACGATCATATGCTTGTGTTCGATAACATAACATACTTAAAGCGATACTGGTATTAGTTGCCACCAATGCACAAAAAACGATTTATAAATCTTGACTCTGAAAAGGTACTCTATGGATGTCCTATTGTCCTATTAACTGTATTTCACCTCGATTGAATATCCAAAATTTGGGGCATTGAGATTGTAAGAATCAATGTATCCTTTATCTCCTAGCTTGTTATAAGAAGAGCAATCAAAGTAAAATAAGCTCTTGGTTGCCTGTGACTCTGCATTGCTTTTTAGGATTCTTCTGCTGGGATTAATCTCCGGCTGTGGCTGGTACTAGGAGTTATTGAGGTGGAATTAGTCTACTTCTAGTTCTTGGTCATAATACATTGTGATGTGATGGCTATTATAATTTGATGCATCATTCAGTTTAGACCCATCACATGTTGCAAGTTCAGTTTAATCCCTACCCATATGATCGTTTCTCAAAGTTTATTGGTGTCTATGTACTCTCATGATCTTGACCCAATGTCCCAATGTGGACATGTAATGGAATCTGGTGAATTTTATATGCATGTCTGTTAATCACATTTATGTTTTCCTTAAAACCCACTTATTAATCTCACACAGTATATGTTGTCAAACACCTCTCATTTTATTCTTGGTTGGAATAGGACAAGGTGAAAAATTTGAAAGAAGTGCCACTCGTGGGCAGATTATTGGTGGTCCATTCAGTCTTACTAATACAGATGGTCAGGTGGTGACCGAAAAGAATCTTCTGGGTAATTGGGTTCTAATGTACTTTGGTTATACGTCTTCTCCTGATATTGGGCCTGCAGAAGTTCAAAAAATGGCCAAATCCATCGACATTCTAGGTTCCACTCTAACCCAATCAAATTGTTTCATCCATTGTCTCTCTCAATTAAGTTACTGAATTATTCCATTGTCTTCTGTCCGAGAAGAGTCGAAAAAGAATCTCAAGGTGTTACCGGTTTTTGTTACAATTGATCCTCAGCGGGACACACCTTCACAACTCCGTGCTTATATCAATGGTGAGTGTTGTAGTACTAATAGACAACATAATGGCCCTGTGCAAATTCAAGTTTCGAAAGCAAAACTACGTTTCCAAGACATTGGGAGTTTTATCCTGGATGAATGATAATAGGAAAATGTACAATATCTTTTAGAAAGAGTTTTAATGAAAATGATGACTCTTACTGCAATTCTAAATTTGTTTTGTGATCTTTGCTTGTCCCATAAGAACTTACCCTTTTGTTTTGTTGAGATAGGAGGAGGCGATGGATTACGAAAGAAGTAGTACATTCATAAATCATCTTACCTTTGTTCTATTTCTTGAACTAACTCCACTTGTTCATTTTATGTCTTGGGTGCAGAGTTTGACACTAGAATAACGGGATTAACTGGACCAGTTTCTGCAGTAAGGCAAATGGCACAGGAATACAGAGTATTCTTCAGAAAAGTTGAGGAACTCGGAGACGATTATTTGGTCGAGTCTTCTCACAGCATGTAAATCTTTTAATCCCTTGCACTACCTATTTATATGCCCTCCCTCATCTCCTAAACTCTAAATGCACCCGGAGAAGAATTTGATTTAGCTTATTAACATCATAAATAGGTACTTGATGAATCCAAATATGCAAGTGGCTCTGTCATTTGGTGAAGAGTACAGTGCAGAGGAACTGGCTGAAGCAATAACTAAGGAGATTCAGAAAGCTGAGAAGAGCACAACCGTTCCAAAAAATTGACGTGTGCTCAGTTCTGTTATCGTGTCGCCTGCCTTCCCTCTAGAATCTTCTCATCTCCAAGCGACACGAAATTAGGTTTAGTGCCACAACCAAGATATCATGTGAGTTCTTCTAGTTCCATAATTCAACTGTTCTTTACGGCTTGATTTAGGGGTTCAGTTAGTATCGATAAACTTGTTCTCTTCATTTGTTAACGAGGCTGATTGACTTGATTCAAGGACTGAACATGGTACTTTTGTTCACAGTTTACCATGATTATCTCATTTAGTCGAGATATTGCTTCGTTACATGAACCAATACTCGTGTCTAGACTCTAGACTTGCACCACAAAGCAAAACTCCATTGATGGAACTACACAATCATTCATTCATGGCACATTTTGTTTGTTGATCTGTCTTGATAAAACTACTGTTACTCCAACCAAGTTGACGGGAATCTCGTTTGGGTAATGCAACAGTACTAGCAGCCATGATTGTTGTGTTTTATTTGCTACTATATATGAAAGTACCAAGTCAAAACAAGTGAATAAGACCTCATGATTGATAAACAGCTGTTGATACATAAGGGGTGAATGCGCCGTTGTTGATAACATGAGTTGCTCCAAAGTAGATACTATTAAAACAAGACGTGACATCCTCTATGGGGAGGCACTACCTATTCATTATGTTGTTCTTTGCTCTGCCATTTTCAACTAAAGGATGTGGAACATGGAATCTTCTCCTCCTTTGGTATGTATGGGCTGGTGAAAATGGCAATCATGTTGTTTTTATTTGAAATAGTTCATTCGATTACTTAGTTATTTTCAACTTAAATTTCGACCCATTCAATTCAGATTTGCTCAGTTCAAATTTATATTTCGAATCAGTTCAGTTTAAAAATTCTCAACTGAATGAAATGGAGACTGAGTCGGTGAATGATAAAACAAGCTCATCTACCTTATCAAACTAGTAGTAACTAAAATTTGTCCAGATACACGACTCTATTTCGAGTTTAAATTGCGACTATTTATCAGTTCATAATGTAATAGGAATCAGTTGTTTTTAAAAATTAGAACCTTCATTTTCTTACATGCATGTTTCCCTCATGACCACACAAACAACCAACAAATCAACACAAATTTAGTAATTTTATTTTTCTCCAATTATTAGGATGTTTTGTTCCCCTCTTAACAACCTTAGACACAATTAGACTCCTTCTACCCAAAAGAATCTAGAAAATTTTAGAAAAAATAATTACTACAACATTGCAAGATTTAAAAAAAGAAAGTTGATTAGAAACAAACATACAGACTAAAAAGCCAACATTTTCTCAACTTTTTTATAAAAAAAATTATTTTTCTCAGTTTCATGCCATTGTCCTTTCTTCTCTATAACTCTGCAGACAAAAGGGGAGAGATTGTTTGGCCATTTGGATTCACCAACAATCTCTCTTCCTCCATGTCTGTCTTCATTTCATTTTAGACATTTTATATTTATTTTTGAAAAAAAATTCCTATTTCCTTCTTCAGTTTTGGTGAAATAGGATTAATCAGTTTCTGTATTCTTCAACAAACACAATTAGGATACAATATTCCAAGTTGAATTACAGAAAAAATCAAACCTGTTAGGTAGCAACAAAGCTTGTATATTTTTCTAAACAAAAACACCCCTTCAAGTCAAGAACTTTTGGTCATGAATCACAAATAAAGATTTAAATCCTTTCATCAGATATCATCAATCTGCATAGTTTTCTCCTGAGAATCTGAGTTAACATGGGAGACCTTTCTCCTGAGAGAAGATCAGGCTGTGGGATATTGAATGCAGTTTTCGGTCGCCATAGTATTTGGCCTAGAAGATCAACCTCCACAGGTTCTCTCCAGAGCTCCACCCCCAGAAATGTCACCCGAGTTCCAAGCACGCCGATATCCAAGAGGCGAAAGAATGGCCCTGATGATGTTTTTATTGACCCGCACAACGGCAGAACGGACCAGAAACAGGTTGACAGGGTCATAGAACGCCCTGCGCAGAACTACGTCAAGTGTCCGCCTGTTTACCACCAGCCTCCCGTACATGCCCACCAACTGAACCCTGCCAAGCACGAGCCTCCGAAAACCCAACAGGCATATAACCAGGCAAGAAAAGTCCCCCAGGGAACGATCGGTCTATCAGGTGAATTGGAAAGCATGATCCAGGATCATCAGAGAGCGAAAGGCGCAGGTTCAGTTTATGGCAATTTGGGGAACTTGAGGCAATCAGGGACACCAAATATCGGAAATAGCATGCCCGATTATATTCCAAAGGCCTCAAAAGAGACACCTTTGCCGAATAATCAGAAGTATCCAACGAGTGTTATGGGGAACGTAGTTGTCAAGAAGAATGAACAGGTGGCTGAAAAGCCGGTTTCACTCTGCAGGGCTCTTTCGACTCGAATGGATCCTGAGGAGTTGAAGATTTTGGGAAATGAAGATTACAAGAATGGAAGGTTTGCTGAAGCTTTGGCCTTGTATGATGCAGCTATCTCCATTGACCCCAATAAGGCCTCTTATCGGAGCAACAAAAGTGCAGCGCTTACTGCATTAGGCCAGCTTCTTGAAGCTGCTTTTGAATGTCGTGAAGCTATTCGTATTGATCCGTATTACCAACGTGCCCATAATAGATTAGCAACTCTTTATGTCAGGTAATTAAAGTCACCTATCATATTTTCGAGTAATTTTGTTAGTTATGATGTCTGTTTTGCTTGAAATTCATTTCTGGATGTTTTATCTGTTCTTTGCATTTGACAGATTAGGAGAAGCAGAGAAAGCTGTATATCATTTCAAGCAGTCAGGACCAGAAGCTGATCCTGATGCCATGACCAAAGCGAGGAAAGTTCAAATTCATCTAAACAAATGCACTGAGGCGAAAAGACACCGAGACTGGAACTCTGTGTTGAAAGAAACCGACCTCTCTATATCAGTTGGTGCCGATTCTGCCCCCTTGGTATGTCACTCATATGCATATCAACAACTAGTATAGTTTGTAGTTATGTGAGATGATATTGATACAGCTATTCGTTGATGAAGATATTTGCTTTAAAAGCTGAGGCCTTAATGAAGATCAACAGGCACCATGAAGCTGTTGAAACTATGGCAAACGGTCCCAACTTCGAGATTGATGATTGCACGAAATTCTTCGGTCCTATTGGAAGTGCAAGCCTGCTAATTGTCCGTGCTCAAGTCGACTTGGTCTCAGGAAGGTTGGTGTTATCCTTATTACTACCAGAATGGTTAGTTTGATGCATTACCTAACTCTGACTCAAAACAGGTTCGATGATGCTATGGAAGCAGCACAACGTGCGTCAAGGCTTGACGCCAACAACAAGGACGTAAACACGGTGTTCAGGAGAACTAAAGCTGTGGTGACAGCACGATCAAACGGGAACGAGTTGTTTAAGACAGGAAAATACGCTGAGGCAAGTATTGCCTACACTGAGGGGCTCAACCATGACCCTCATAACGCGGTCCTCTTATGCAACAGGGCAGCTTGCAGGTCGAAACTTGGACAGTATGAGAAGGCAATTGAAGACTGCAATGGTGCACTTAATGTCCGTCCAACCTTCAGTAAGGCCAGACTAAGAAGAGCTGATTGCTATGCCAAGGTTAGCACAATGTTATCTCTTATCAACCATCATACTGCATTACTGCTTATACGTGTTTCACTGTACAACACATTCAATAACACGTAGAACGATATCTAAATTAACTCTAAAACTGCAATCTTGACATTGGTTGTAGACCGATAAATGGGGAGCTTGCTTACAAGACTGTGAAGTCTTGATCAGAGAAAACCGGGATGATGAAGAGGTGGCAAAGATGTTAAATGAGGCTAAGGGAAAGCTTGGTCACGGAGTCGAGCAATGAGAGTTTCAGAGACTGTTAACAACATCCGCCTGTGGAGTATGAGAATGAAAGAGAGCTCTTAACACGTATAAGCTTGATCTTGGGCGAACAGGTTGCGCTACTTAGCTAGTGTGTGACGATTTTTTGTTCAAAAAGTTCAAACTTGTAGAGAGGGTCGGAGTTTACCTCCATAGTGTTCCCTAGTGTAGATTCAAATGTTGCAGATGGCAACTTCAAAATTTTACGAACTGTTTTCCTCAAGTTCAATTTCATGGCACTTTTTTTCCTGCTCATATAGGTGTATGTGTCTGCAGTTATGGACCTGTAGGATTTGAATGCAGTTCACAGAATTCAACTGAAATTCTCTTTCACTCAACAACCTCCTGAAGGTGCACATACAAAATGCATTAAAATTCTACTTCTAAATTCAGCAAACTAGCAATACATCCTAATAAAAGTAAAAAAAAGAAAAGAGAAAAAGAGCAACTATCGAATAACTCTAAGAGACTGATTGACACTCGGTTAAGGTTTAGAGTTATCGTGATTTCTTAACCCAGTAATAATAACCGGAGTTTTGAAGAGACAAAAGGAAGGCTTAAAATGTCAAAGCTGTTTATTAACGTACAACCGAGTTAGGGACTTAACCGAACTTTCTAACCGAATGCCCACCACTCCGTAAGTTTGTGATCAGTATAGATAATTCAGATCCTCATTAATGATCTACCAGCAGTGGACACATCAATCGACAACAAGAAAATTGAATTGTAAATTCGAACATATAATTGCATACATTTTAATTACTAAGGAAAGTGAAACAAATTCACTATTCCAATATCCATCTTTTCTTTTTAAAGAGGCAAAGGTGACTCGAACCCCCGACCTATTGTTTGGAGGGGAAGCGTATTACTAACTGAGCTGCGCTTCATTGTCTCCATTAGCCATCTTAGTTACACTTTGTTATCTAAACATTGTAAAAGATAATTGTCTCTCATCATCATCTACAAATACAATTCTTTTGCACCGTCACATGTACAATACTTTTAGTATGATTTATAAAAATTTTGTCGTTTAAAAAAAAATAATCTACAAATA
>JAYMSL010000059.1:0-52709 GCA_036897195.1 Plantago coronopus
TAGCTCTAAATTATAAACCTTGTTTTATAAATTCTACTTTTACTATTTAATATTTTTGAAGTTAGAAATCTTGCGGACTCCTTTATAGACTAAAGTACTATACATACAAAATTTTTATTAAAGATGCTTTTTTTTGGATTGTTACAATTAAAAATAATTAATGAATAGTCGAAACCTTTTTTACTTAATAATAAAAAATTATTATGAAATGTAAACAAAAAAATAATGTGATGACAGGCAATAGATTAACAAAGTGCATTTTTAAATAACTTAAAAAATTCCACCACCCCAAATCGCTCTGATACATTTATTTGCTTTAATATTCCATTTATCTTTTGAATTCGTAGTTTATATGTCCGTGCTCACTCACAAACAAATACTATAATTATAATATAAAATATTCAATATAGAAGGAATCTTTTTGTCTTTGATAACAAAAGGAGTCGCCGAAAAAAGCAAATGAATTCCAATCTGGGCTAAAAGCAGAAAATGATAACAGAACTTCTTTTATTATTGATAATTTAACTCAATACTAAGAAGATAGCATCTTCTGAACAAGATGATGTCAGCGTAGAACTCTTTTGGAAGATTTTAAAGAGAAAAAAGATTTCACTTTCGAATCGATAAAATCATAATTTATAGAGTCAAATATACAAAACTATATTTTGTAAATCAAATTGAAAAACAAAATTTACGTTTGTCATTTTCCTATGTATTTATTATATAAATAAACTAACTTATCAACTGGAGAACTTCATTTTATTAAAAAAAGTTTGTCTTTATCAACTGTGAGTTTAATAAATAAAATAAATGACTAGTATGCTAAATATAGAATTTTCTTATTCACAGACTTTTGCCAAAAGTCTTCTTTTTGATCGCAAAGAAATAAGATCCTTTCTTTTTTACCTGTGGATTCCCCCTTTGAACCCCAACTCTTTTTCTTTGTTTTGTTCTTTTTTTATGCGCATCTGAGATATTTTCTTGTTCTTTGATTTCTTTCACCATGGAGCAAGTAGGGGTCAAGTACATTTTTCTTTTTTGAAAAAAATTTCACAATCGCCCTTAAAAGGGTATCGCGACCCTCCTATTTATTCTAAATAAAATTTATAGACGAGACATACCTCTTCTGCATCCATTTACAATTTCTCGGACCTTTCCGCGGTTAAACTGAGACCTTCTTAACTTAAAGAAAGTTATTTATTACCTATCAAATGAAATCTTTATAAACTATATTTTAAACTATGCCGAACTAACTTCCTTTTATTCTGTCTATACCTTGTCGCAGTCTTACCCAATCTTTAAACCCGCACAAACTTTTTGTTTCTATGTAACCTTTCACCTGCAACTCTCTACGATATTTAGAGAATCTCTCTCTTCTTTGCTTCTTCCGCAAAAGGTTACTCCCCCCTACTTATTTTTGCAGCACCTTTAACATCCCCACGGAGCTTTACTTAGTCTGCGATTTTACTACTGTTAACTCTAGATATAAATCCACCGACACCCTTAGCAAATCTTCGCGCGTCGAACTACTAAAAAAGAACCAAATCCTCGGCCAAATAAAGGGATTTTTGATTGAGTTGACCCCGATCCTAGGTCTACTTCGTTTCTAGTATTCTTCTTACAAGGACACCCTAGGCTTTCTGACAAAGAAATGCTTCTACCTAGTTGTATAAAACTCCTCTTGATTAAACTAATACTCATCTATAAAATTTTTGACTTACTTGTGTCTGGATGTTGTTTTTAATCTTTCTTCAAAGATATCATTAAAAAGGGGGATTAGACGTTATTTAGAATTGATTCCGGTCATAGTTATAGTAAAGTAGATCTACTGAAGAGAGATCTAATATAAAGAAATTTGGGCTAAGTCGTAGGTGGAGTATAGGTCAAACTAAAAAGACGCAAGAACTTTATCCTATTTTACTCAAAATGCTATTCTACTGGATCACGCCTTCTGGAAATATGAAATCTAAAGCAACATAAAATAAAAATAAATGCTCGCGGAAAAAAGAATAAATAAAAAAAGGAATGATAATACAAAAAAACGCGTAAGTAAATAAGGAAGATTCCGTGTAAAAGAAAACTTCAAGAAAATAATGAAGAGAGAAAAATAAAGTACAATATAAAAAGATATTTGAAACAGAGATTTAGATAGATAAAATAGGAAAGATCTCCTTGGAAAGATAGTCATTTATATAAAAATATAAGTTAATATTAAGTATATACCCAAAATAAAGAACCTCCCAGGGTGGGTGCAAATCCTTCCATAATTTCTTCGCACTCTTAATTATGTATGGAAGAGACAAGTGAAATTCCCCTCAAATAGGGGGAGAACTAGATGACATAACTAACATTGCACAAAAACAAACAATGAATTAAGAGCGCATTCTAAGTCAAATTTAAAAATACAAAAGAATTACTAAACAAAATCGAAAAACACACAAAAAATCGTATAAAAACAACTAAAATAAGGAAGCACAATGAAAAACGTTAAGTATTTTTTTTGAACAATGTATTCTTAATTTCTAAATGAACACCTAGACTATTTTTAAACAATTAAAAATTTAAATATCGTTTGTTGACCGACCAAGCAGCAAACCAAACTATCCTAGAATTTCTTCTATTAACTACAACTTTTAAATCAAAATAAATGCAAAGCTTCGATGCAAAATAAGACTCTAATAATATAGTTTAAAAAAGTTTTGTACAGCTTTATTTTTATATTTTGTAGATCTCGAGAATTTTCTTCTTCAACCCTGTTACTAGGCTTTATGAATTTCGTTTCTTTTATTCTAGGAAACTTATAATAAATTTGAATTCTAATAATTTAGTCATATATTTTTCTTCTTTTTTTTTTCAATTCTTTTTATATTTTTAACGCACGAATTCTTCTTTTTTGCTTTTTACGACTAATGTATAATACTATATCCTACTATTTAGACTACTAATACTGTTAAATTAATACAATCCATCTTATTTCTTTAACGTATCATATAAAATGGGAGTACATTATACATAATATTTCCTCTTTAATACTATATATTATAAAATAATCCGGCCAAAATACCAGCGACAAGGCATGCTTTTCCGTAAGCCTTACATAAGCAAGTCCTTCTACAGCAATTCGCATAAGTCTCTTTGCTTGCATTCTTACCGCATTGAAGTCTTCGAGGAGTCCTGTGTAAAGAACCAAGGGGTTTCCTATATATTCATAGAAATTAACCTATGAAATGAGGATCTATTCGAAAATAACTCTGTTTCTTTCTCATTAAGAAGGGAAAAAGAGAACACCAATCCATTATATACCAAACCCAAACTTAGAAACCAATCCGACGAGTTCAATTTAACTTAACCTCCAAGAATACTTTTTAATTAATTAGGACTTACTCATTTTAAGGTCCTCGCGAGACTCATTAAAAGACTAACTGCAAAGGCCTATCCTATCACGACATCTATCCAAATGTTACTACCGAGTATACTTTATCTCCAACCTATTTTAATTTGATTTCAGAATACCCATTATAGGGACATCAACACTCTGAAGTCAGTTTAAGAGTTCGTGAGTAAATTATTGACTCATCCATACAAAAAAGCCATAATTTATCAACCTCAGTATCCGGGGACTACCAAAAAGTAGCATTTCTTGTTTGTTCTAAGAACCAATACACCGAAACATAGAAAAAATTATTGAAAAGAAAATAATATAAGAGAATGTTAAAACTCTTTGATACAACAAAAAAGCTGTGCCTGATTCACGTAAATCTTCTCTTAGAAGCGCCATCCTCATCCTGTAAGTTGACACGTATCCTCAAAAGCAAGAAGGATTTTAAGGGTTCTATAGATGCAATCCACACCTTCCAAATCTATTCCCTTTCCTATTTCTATTGATGTACAATTCTTAAAGGCAGGGTCCTGTAATTACAAATGAAAAACTGTGGTTTCTTCTCTCTTTTTTTCTTCTCATTATTTCTTAGTAGCTTTTGGAACTGGGATTTAGAATTTATAATTTCCAAACCATCTTTTTCCCTAAACTAAAGCATGGAGATCAGAGACAATTCTGGAGATAATGGAATATTTAGTTGCGACTCAATTCCGTCAAAAACCTCGGCAGGACTTCGGGCACTTCATTCAAGTGCTCCCTGGAAAAAGGAAATTATTCATTTCAAAGCCCCTTTCAAATAAATATTTCTTTTCCTTCCGCGAAGAGTTTACTAGACTTATATAACAAAGATACTATAATATAGTATACAAATAGTATACGAAATAAAGCCAATTCACACATAACATAGGAGTTGAAAGATAGTAGATAAAATTATGCTATATTATATAAATTTATATGATGAAAGCTCATTTGACTAGGTCATCAAAAACTCTACTTACTAAATACAATCTAATATAATGAAAGCCAAAAACGAGCATTCTATACAAAAATTCTAGAAAGGAACGACATTCAAGGAACTTTCCACTTTTATCTCTCTAGTCGAAGAATGAACGATAACTAAAGATTCCAGAGGAGCTTAGAAAAGAATGGATGACAATCAAAACATAAGAATAAATACAAATTCTTCCGCAAGACACTTTCAGCAGAGAATGAACAACAAGACAAAAGAAGCGAGAAAAAGCAAAAAAGCAGCCGACCCTTCTGATGGTAAGGAAGGGAAATAGAAAAGGGAGAAGAGAAAAAGAATTATTTCCATTACAAGTAAGAAAGAATAAAAAAGAACAAAACAAAAGATATTTCCATAGAAATATTGAGAGAGTACTGGATGGAATATCCCTATGTTGAAAAGGGTTTAAAAAATGATATATCCAAAATAAATAGCGGGCCCAAAAGCACGGTTTCCCAGGAAATGACTGCACTTTATATATACAATGACTTCTACTTGATTAATTCGGTTACATAAATTTCCGAGTAAACAGACAATTCTTTTCTTGCTATTTCTCTTTTTTTCTCTAGTCCTTCTTCTCTTTCAGGGAACAGAGGCTCGAGTCTTTTTGGAATTGTTTAAATATATTTATATAACGAACAAACTAAATTAACAAAAAAACAAATGTTCGCTTTTCTTTTCGGAATATATAAATAAAAAACATAAAAAGAAACTGCAACAAAACGTTTTGGCAATAAACAATATACTTGTAAATTTGATAAATTACAAAACAAGAGGACCTCATGCATTTAGATAGATCATATTATCTATTTATAGTAAAGCAATTGAATAAACCAAAAACCGCTCTTATGTAGTTAAATGGGTTCACTTAGTAAACGTAAAAACTTCCTTTAAAAGTTAAAAATACAAAGAAATAAAAATATGATAAGTCGCGCGCATTTTTTTATTTAAAAATTTTACTAACTTAACATTTTCATATTACAACTCATTTTTGAATTTTATGCAAATAAACTTCTCTTTTTCTAATTTACTAAACTCTCATAGATTAAAAAAAATACATCAAAAATTTACTTAAAAAAAAAGAATGACAACCTAGACAATTATGCATGAAAAATAACAAGAACATCACCCTAAAATCAAACAATGAGTTAAATAGTTTAAAAGTTTGGCGAAAATAAAAAATGATAAAAGCCATCAATAAAATACATTAAATTCTAACACAAAATAGTTTGCTGGGCTACATAAATATTAAAAAATAAGACTTCCTTCTTACGTATTTGCAAACTGTGTCTAACGAATTATGAGTATCACTTTCGAAATCCACCACAATTATTAAATTTTACTAAAAAGATGGATTTGCTTTTCCTGGAAAAATCTGCAACAAGACCCTGGGATTCTTTTAAATTCTTAATATATATTAGATTAATTGCAAAAATTGACAAGCACCACAAGTAAAAATTATTTATGGAAAACTCCTATTTAGAATTTCAAAATATGAGCTAAAGCGAAAGTTTTTACATAATTAAAATAATCAAAATTTCAAATACGACAGATTTTAAAAAGGTTCCCAGGGTAGACCTTGACCCTTATTTACATCTTATATAACAGAACTTTAACATTTCCAAATAATTATTACAAAATCAAATAATATGTCCTTCCTATGTCAAAAGTATTATAACAAAAAAAAAGACAAAACCAGGCCCTTCTCCAAAAATACGCGGACAATCAACTATTTCAAGTAAACCTCATGTACTCGTTTGATATAGATTAAAAAAAATGAACAAGAAACCAATCAATTTTCCCTAAATGCATTATATACACTCTCTCAACCAAATCCAAACACTAATTAAAATTACAATTTCCACTACATAACAAGTGCCACATTTATAGTAACTTAAGTTCTAATACACTTTCCCACCCTTACTTTAAACGCAAGTCTCGCTTCGGATAACATTCAGCAAAACTCCATTTTCCACAGCACCCCCGTATATTATATAGTAACAAATCTCCATTACATAATTTACAAAAACTCCTAAATGGAGCTTCTACTACGTTAGTAAATCTATCTCTAAAGTGGAAAACACTCCTTTTCCTACCTAAGAAGACGCATACTGCGAGTCAACTAAGAACGAATACAACATCCTCGCAATTTATCTACTAGCAGCTAAGACAACTAATTAATTTTTAATAGTATACAATAACTATGCCTAATCAAAATAGCTTGGGACTTTCTAATTTCTCACAATTTATTAAAGATCTCACCAATTATAAATGGAATAATTCCAATAATTATAGGTATCTGCGTAATAGGCTATATGACAACCCCTCCAAAAAACTATTAATCTATATGGCCGGGTTTTCGCGTAGAATGCATAAGGAACGGGGAAATCTTAGTTTAAAAAAAAATGGGAAAGAGCATAACTCTTTTTGATAAAAACGAAAGCCTACAAAAAATTCTAAAATTTTTAGCAAATAATCTCCTTTTCTTTATTATATTTTTAAACTTAACTCTTTCCCAGGAATGGTTTCTCTAAAATAAAAATAAAGGGTATATTTATGTGTTCCTAGCGGGGATTGTCCCGTGCTGCACTAAATGTTCCCAGAATGAGCTGATAATTTTTTCTATCTAAAACTGTAAAAAATCTTATTTAATTCAATTTTCACAAACGGAATCCTAATCCGCTAGGATTTTTTTGCTTATTAATGTATTCTTATGAGAACTTATTGAAATCTTTTGATTAGCTACTTGTTAACCCCAGGTTATTCCCGTCCCTTGTAAAAAAATCCCTAATTGTTTATTATTACGCCCCTAATATGCAAGTACAGAATGAGATTCAACCTTATTTTAATTTGAAGAAATGTAATTTATTTAATAAAATAATTTGAAAAAAGAATTTAGATGGATTCTGATATAGATAATTTAATAATAATAAAGCAAGAAAATTCTAGATAGAACTTCCTATTTGTCAATTTAAATTTTTCGCATCACCCGGGTTTTTCTTTCTCAATCTAATATATTGTTTTTTGTGACTTCTAGTTTCCTTTACATTTCATTGTCTTTTTGTTGCTTTCCCCCTCTCTTGTTTTGTTAATTCTTTCATCAAATGTTGTCTACTACCAAGGATAATTTTCTGCCTAGTTCTGTATTTAGCAAGGATTTCGCGGGACCAAAGTATTTTTAATAATCTGATCGGACCCGTGAAATTCTTCTATTTATATTAAGGTGACAAGTAAAGGGCAAACAATTCAAAGCCAGAAGCTCGCTCAATAATATAACTAATTAAAAATCTTATGGAAAAAGATCAAAAGGGTATAATTGGGTGGACAAAGAAAACTTTTGTTAATGACAAAGCTCGGAAATCTTAACAAAAAATAATCAATAAAAAAAAGTCTCGAACTAAATGGATTCGGAAACTAATGGCTCCCCTAAAAGGTTTTTGAATTTCCAAAAAATCTAACGACTTACAAGAAATGAATTCTATTATATACAAATATAGACAAAGGAATACAATTTAGGAAAAATTGGAATAGTCCAAAGAATATACTTTGTACAAATCCCAAGGGGAGTCTAGAAAGGAATGACTAAGCAGAGGGCTCTTGCACTTACAATAATATATAAAACTTGAAAAATAATAAAAGACTTTTTTCTAGAAAAGATCATTAAGATCGAAATTTAAACGAAAATTATAAATGTCAAATAAAAAGAAGAGACAAAGATTAGCAAACAACATAAAATCAAAGAAAGAATAAATTCTCAAAATGGGAACAAAGCATCCTTTTTACAAAAGAAAAAGAAGATTTTTGAATCAGTTGACACATTCATTGTTTAAACAATTAGAATATAATAAATAAAATATAATAATTATATAATTAGTAATTATTTTAATTAATAGTAAATCTATATGTGTTAATAATAATAATAAATAAAATAATTTTTAGTAAAAAGAGCGATATTCTAAGTATTTTTTAAATATTTTTAATTACATAAAATATTTTTAATTACATAAGCAAATGAAACCTGACAGGACAACCTAGGCGCAAAAATAGTAAAGTGGAAACTTAAAAGAAAAAATGAATCATAATTTAAGCTAAAAAAATACCAAAGAAGACGTAAAAGCATATGCTCCAACAAGTACAATACGGCAACCAACTTTTAATAAATTTTAAATAAATCGCCAATAATAACCAAAAAAGTAAAAAATACGATACCTACGACCGTGAAAATTACAAATACTATATACAGAAGGTAAAAAGTTGGGCAGCGAAAAGGACTCCTTGTTTTTTGAATAAATGAAAGAAGGATTGGAAATAAAAAGTAACTTACATTCATTCACAACAAAAAAATTGTGGGAAAAAAGTTGACTTTGAAAGCACTTCTGAAGTAAACTGAAATCAGTAGAAGAAAAACAAACTTTCAACAAGGTGCAAAAAATAAATTTAATTTTAGAAATGATAACATGCAAGGTAAGAGCACTCAAAAGGGACGAGTTATACTTTAGATCTCAATCTCCCAGAATTTCTGGAAAAGGCATAAGTAGGGAAATTAGAAGTCAGAATGTGCTACGAATTTTGAAAGCGTAAAATAAAGTGAAACAAAAGCAAACTTTATTATCTGTAGTAACGGCAGGTTACTAAAAGAGGGTTTGGAACCTAAATATGCTACTAAAAAATATAGTCTGAAAAGCATTTGGAAAAAGGATGTAACTGAGCCTAAAAAAATTTTAATATATATATAAATATAAGGCCAAAATTCGAGAAGAAGAGAATTCTTTTATTATTTTTTTTAAGTACGTTAACGAAGAAAAATGTATAAAAAAATCAGAAAGGAACCTGTAGATATACTATGTCTGTAAAAAGCCCGTGGAATATCTATAAGAAAATACAAAGTCGACTCTATAGGAATAAATATAAAAGTGGGGATATGCAAATGAGTAAAACAGCGTTTTCCTAGATCAGTCAAAAATGCATTCAATAAAAATTTAGTCCAAACACGCAAAAAAACTATCTCCAGACATTAAAAATAAAAAAAACAAACTTAGGTTTACAATACAAAAAAGGCGAACCCCAACCGAAGACGAAAAATAGATATAAAATAAAAGAAAAGTCGATAGAAAGAGCCACGCAGTAGTTCAACGTTACCTTGAAATATTCCACATAGCCAGGAAGAATACTTCTCCCAGCAGCTTTATAAATTGTGGATGGGCAAAAACAATAAGAAGCAAAAGTTTTACCCAAGAATAAAATACATAACCAATTAAATAAGGACCAAGAACTTTAAGACTAAAAAAAGAATAACCTACATCAAGAAAGTATTGTTAATAGCATATTTTCTTCAATAGAATTAAATTAAATAATTATGAATAAATAAGGAATACAAATATACCTTATGTGCATGTCGGTAATAATAAAAGTAATAATAGTGTTGTTTAAATAAAGAGTAAACAAACAGAATGGGACCCTTTAAGACGCATTCATCTTCATTTTATCATAAATAACATCATATATTTTTTCTTAGTTAATAAAATTATAAGCAAATGTTAAAAATAGGAAAAAGTTGAATTGAATACAAATAATATATAAATGCTCTTTAACTATAAATATAAAGTACATATAATTTTACTTTACACTTTATTTACGTTTGGATATAATATGAATTTTTATTCACAACAACTTAAATAAATAAAACTTCTTTGAGAATAAATTCATGAAACAAAAAAAGCTTTTAAGGTTTTTGGAGCAAAAAATACTTTCCACTACTACAACTAAAGTTTAAAAACACAGTTAGGCTACTTAAAACCAGTAAGTGGAATAAGCAAGGATCCTAACCAAAAAGCGGAGCACTCCTAAAGGGCCAGAAACAAACTTTACAACGAACTCCCATACAGTCTTGATATAACCTTTCATATAACCAAGAATAGAATTAAAAATAAGAGTAAACAGCGGGCAGGGTTGCTGCTCTGGAAATTATCGACACAATATAATACGTAAACGAGTTGGATTTTGTATCTATTAAAAATGGAAGACCTATTTATGACTAAAAAATAATCCAAGTTTCCTTTATTATTTTTATTGAAAGATTGCGCTTTATTAGTTTTGTAATAATAATTATTCCATATTAGAATAATTCCAACAACAAAATTACAATAAATTAATAATATTATTATATATTTTTTATATAGTAAAAGCAATAAAAATACAAATAATACAAACAAAACAAAATAAAATAAGGAACTCGCACAAATAAAATAAGAAAAAAACCTTATTAATTATTAGTAGTAATCAAAGAGTAAACAAGCAAGGTCCGATACTCAAAAAAAGAAATTTGAATTTTATATGAAAGCCCCACAACCACAACATAAGTAGTATTATTATTGACTAAAGCTATTTCTTATTTTCGGTTTTTACGAAATAGTTTCTATATTTCTAATTCTCTAATTGAGACTTTGTTTCTTTTGTTTCACGATTAGCGTTTACAATTTTATTCATTTATTATATATATAAACTTTTTAAATTATTTGTTTATTTAAACAAAATAAGACCTTGTGATTATTAATTATTTTGAAAAATGCAATTAATTATATTAAAATATATATATATATATAACTATAATTAGTTTTAATAAATATGGTTCATAAATATAATATATATTTATTACACTGAGCTACTCATAACATAGCTTTACTTAACTTTAAATGCTAAATGACTTTACTCTTCAACTTACCCTCACACAACATCCTGAAAAGTGAAACAGCCGTGCCTCGAAAATTGTCACATTTTCAAAACGAAAGAAAAAAATGTACTGCCTAAAATAGAAGTAAATTTATAAAACTAAGAAAATCTAGAATAGCCTACTCAAATTAAGATACTCTATTACAGCAATACAATTAATAAAAAGCAAAGGCAGAATAAAATACTCATATTTTTAAAAGGGTCCCTAATAACTACCTTCATCAAACATAAATGATCCTTTTCCTTACAATAATTAACAAAGGAGCCTAAATCCTCATTGTTGTTAATAAAAAGCCTGCAAGATGGGACACCTTTACTTAATTAAAAATTCGAAATATTTTATAGTTAACAAGGCAGATAAAAAAGTAGAAATACAAAAAAAGAATTAAAAAAGAGATAAGGGGGGTAGCAGAGGGCCGGGAATTTTATATTATATTTCCTCTATCAAAAGGAACCAGCCTCTTCAAAACAATGTAATTAAAAGAAAATTTTTCATTTAGCTTTATAAATGCTGTTTCTTTTGCATCAATTAAATAAAAAGCATGGCAGTAAAAAAACAAGGGGTTCTTTAATAAATAAAGTTCATCAATAGAAGTGAACCCCGTAATTATATTCTTTTTTAGTCCTTATTTTTAAGGAATAGGATTTTTCAAAAGAGAGGGACTTAAGAAATAAGAGGTTTTTAGTAAAGGCAGGTAAATACCTTTCAAAAGTATAAAAGATGACTTAGAAATTCTATATTTTTTGGTCTATTTATTATAAAGTTATAAAACAAGTATTTTTCACATGTTAAGTTTCTACTTACTCATTAAGAATTATTATTATTATGATACAATTGAATCTACATACTTCTTACTTAGGTCTGTAATTAAAATGGAAAAAGAAAGTAGGCATAAAGAGGAGAGTCAATAAAGAAGGTGCAGAATCCAAAAAGGATCTATAAATTTTAGATGTAACAAGAAGATGATAAAGCAACAGAATGCAGACCGGCTGTTTAGGCTTTTGATCAGTAAGAAAGATATGAAGTTAAAATGTGTTCGCCCTTATATTATACTTGATTTGTATATATCCTTATTTATATTTACACTATATTTTACAATAAAATTTTTCATTTATGTAATGATGCACAAAGATTTTAAGCTCACCTCTTTTTTTTACTTTCTATTTTTGTATAAGTAAGTCGATAGATAGGGCAGAAATTGACGAGAGTATGCGGAGTTAAAAAGGAGATTTTAGGGCAGGTAACCCTAGCATGGTTTTATTTAAGGCGATATTTCTTAGAGAGAAATTCTGTTAATAGTGGTAGTAAGTATAAGTTTTTTAAAAATACATGTAAACTTACGGCATAAATAAAAGTAAAGCCTTTACTAGTAAAATTCAAAGATTCTTTTCACTAGTGGAGCCCTCTCTGTATGTATTAATTTGGCCCGTTTGGGAAGTTGTTGCTTGAATCAGAGATTGTTCCCTAAAGATTTCTTGTACACAAAATAAGTACAAGTTTAAAAATTTTGAGGTTTAATAAATTAGAGATCCTTTTATTTATATTTATAGAAAGATATTTTAGATAAGACTAAGGGCTATTTCCCTTTCTTTATATTAGAAACATACTTGTAGTAAATAGTATTGTTATCCTAAGCGTGGTTTTTTTAATAGTAATAGAGCTTCCTATATTTGTGAGGTTAGATCCGGTATTAAAAAGTATGCATAAGGATTGCTAAGAAAATTTTATTTATAATAATATAAAGTGTACACGAAGCTTCCTCGAAACAAATTGCTTGCCTATTATTATTGAGAAATTTTATGTATGTAAGGGGGAAATGATCTTATTTTGCAGGTCGGTCACCACGGGAATACAATTCATCTAAAAATTACCTATAAAATTTCTATGCCGATTAGAAGGCAGCTTTTCCCTTGTTTTTAATAAATAAATATTATAATTAGAGTTGTATATTATAGTTATACTTTTGGTTAATTTGGAAAAACTACGGAATTCGTTAGAAAGAAAATCGGTGCGAAATCATATTTTATATAAAAAAGCGTAATAAAAAAAGGAGCTTTGTTAAATATAATTCTGTTGTGAACTGCTTGAAAGAAACTCACTGTTTGCAAGGAAGTTACTAAGTTGCGACAGAAAAGTAGAAAGTTGTTTTTCAAACAATGTATAAATTAAGAAAACTTTTGCGTGGTCAAAGATAATTTGCTCCTGGTATAAAGTATACTATTTAAAGAGATGCTGTTAATGAACACAAAAACTAGAGTCTAGTATGTGAATAGGTAAGTCCTACTTTATTTCTTTTCAAGGACCCCTACCCCTACGCAGGGAAATGGATCCCGTGGAGGCTATTGCAATAAATTACGCGTGAGTTATATTGTTGAACACAAATAGTGGTGAACGCCTCTTTTCAATGTGAGCACGAATTCGAGTATATTAGGTCAATGTCAGTTGTTCAAAAACCCGAAATAGTGAATTGGTTGAAGTAAAGTCTGTCAATTCCTAAAGCCTTAAAAACATATTTTAGATGTCCACATGACTTGGCTCAGATAAATGCATGTTGTATAAAAAAGAGGATGTCATAGTACTTAGGTCCTCATAAAAAGTCTAACTTATTTTTTAATTATAATATTATAAATCCAGTCTACGAAACTTTAATTGGCAAGAATCTCTTTTGGGTTATTAAAGTATGATGAAGTCAAATGCTTCCTAAAAATAAAGAGCTTCACAGCCCAAGCTAATAATGGTTTCGTAAAGTAGAGTAATCAAACCCACTTTGTACAGCATCACATCTGTTTTGTTAATGTCAAAAGAACAAATGCGCAGAAAAGACTTTGGAATTAAAAATGCCACAAGAAAGGTTGAACGAAGATTTCTTTGGTGTGTGTGAAGGTTGGATTCTCTAGATTTAAAGTTGCAGTAACAAAGGGAGAGTTAATAAGCTTGAATACTTTATATAATAACTTTGATCAGCATATTAAAATGGATCAAATGTACGTAACTTTGCATTTGCTAGTCAATTTGTATTATAATTTAATTAAGAATTAAAAAATCCCCGTCCAATCTATAAGGTTTCCGTAGAAACTGGAAATGCTTTGAGAACTTTTAATTATACAGGTCCTGTTTTATAATATGTAAATAAGAGTGTGCGCGGAAGCTGGGGGGTGGCTTAGAAACTAAGTCCTAACAAGAAGACGTGGTTGGAATAAATGATATATTGTTAACTGGACTAAGGAGTATGGTCGAAATGACGAGTACTTTGAAATAGATTCGGCAGTTCAAGAGGAAATCGGCTTTATAAATATGACGTGGTTGTCATTAAAAATTTTATAGCTAATATGTTAAAAATAGTCTAACTTTTTAGCATCCAATTAGGTCGTGTACAGAGGATTAGTATTTATTCGTATAAAATCTTGACGTCTTGCTTTTTTATCTACGAAAATTCTCGTAAAAGAGAGCCCGAACTCATTTGGTAGGAATTAATTCATAATTAATAAGACGTATAATATGTGTAAGTATTCTTCAATCCTAATAAATAATAGGTTTTCTAAAAATACAACAAAGAACAAAAAATATATGACAATGGATTATATTTATTTAAAGAAAATTAATAAAGTAAATTGAAGTTTTGTAAAACAAATATTTAATTTATTTAGCAAATATAAAGATCTACGAAAGTTTTATTCAGTTTAATAATTTTTTTTATAAGTAAGAGTAATTCTAAATAATTATCAAATAGAAACCTAATGCAGATAATTATATACATAAAAAGACTAAAATAGTAATTAAACTTAAGATAACAATCAAATATTTTCCAATTTACTTCGAATTACACTTAAAGTATTCTAAAAAACTAATATAAGTTGTACAAAAATAGATAAAGCCAAGGCATAAAAACCTTGCTAAGACAAGAGTTGTTTTTAAAGGAAGAAAGGTTGCATATGTAGAGAAAACATCCAAACTCCTTTAACAACATATAGAACTAACTTAGGATGAAGGTTTCAGATAAAAAAAGCAATCATATGTTTCAAAAATCACCTATAACCCACAAAACAAAAAAGAATGCAAACAGAAGACAAGAGACGAACTAAGAAAAAAATTAGCCTAAATAATTAACAAAAAAAAAAAACGGGAAAGAATAAAAATATAAAAAAATTCTGAAAATGACAAAAAGTTGGACGACAAAACAAAAAAGAAAAAATCGAATAGTACATTGAAAATACTTTGGAGCGTGTCAAATCCAAGCTAGTTTCAATCATTTCAATCGCACGACTCTTTCATTACAAAAGAACCCTATAATTATTTCACGAATCCAAAAAGAAGGGTTTCCTTAAAACAAAGACCTTTTCGAGTATAAAAACTACTCTCAAACCCCTGAGATAAGGAAGTCTAAAAATTGCTCTTACATTACAATGAAGATAGAAAAGAAGAATAAAACAAAGAATCATACAAACAAACTAAGGATCAATAGACTATCCACGCGTAGACGTTTGTAAGCAAATTAAACTAGACCTCACGAGAACTGCTCTCATTTACTTGGAAAACTAAGAAATCTAAATGTAAAAAGAATAATAAATGACAATTTTATCTACCTATATTAGAGATTTTGATGCTTATTAATACATTAATTTTAATATATTTTATAGTAGTAGTTAAAGGATAGAAATAAAAAAGCACCTTGCCTAGGATATTTTTTTGAAAGTAAAAATAAAATTTATAGAAAGAATATAAACCAAGCTAAAGGAAAGGATACCTGAGTTTCCTAATTTGTGTTTTATGGATAAGGTTCTTTTTAAACTATATTAAATATTAATGTTAGCTTAGTTCTTCGCAATTAGCTTCTTGCTTCAATTCAAAGATAACTTTATTCCATCGTAGTTTTCTGTTTGATCACCAACAATTCTATTATCAGTTCACATTGATGTGATAACTCCTGTAATGTTACCCCTGCGAAACAGGTCGAATCGACACAAAGTGGAGTAAGTTTGACTGCTTGGTCCCAGTGTGCTGCACTTCCTACTAGATGCATAGATGCAGCCATCCATGTCTGAAACTTGAACTAATAGCTTTCTTAATAACCTTTAATCGTTTCCGGAATTTTCTACATTCTAAAATAGACTTTACAATACTCAATCTAAATGCACACATCCTATGTGTGAAAATTACGTTACTAGCTATGAGTTTCCTTCTATTTTGGCTTCACATTTGTATTCTAGATCCATTTGTGATGTGGAAAAAGGTAGGAGGAATGTTTTCAATACGCGCCGCCAAGAAATAGGGAAACAGTTGAACGTGCAATTCAGTCTCGCCTTATCTATATAAAGCACGAATCAACCAGCTATAATTTAGGTTTTCACTTCTTGAATCTTGCTTTAGTGCTCTATCCACAGCAACTTTTTCATCTTTACTCATAGGATTTTCCTCAGAACCATTGCCAGACGGAGAAGATAAAAAAAGACGAAGAACTCTTATTATATGACTCCTAATAAGGAAAGAACCATTTCCTCAGAAGCAAAAGATTTCTCAATCACTGGGATCCTTTCCGCAATCAGAGCTCCGTAACCACTGCCACAACTTCATTGGAAAAACTTAACACAACCCGCCGGTAAAATATCATCCTGCGCATGACAATAATATTAAAGAAGCTCCGGCGGTCTCGTTGTTAGGGGAGGATTCCGACGGAGCAGATCCAACAAGAAGCTACTAGACTAAACGGCGGCCTCTTCTGCGAGTAATATGTAATAGAACCTTTGCTACCCACAACTCTATCAAAGAGATTGGGCCCTTCCCCTTGCTTAACATTTCTTACGAGCCTGCGAACTTTTTTTGTTGAAAAGATTTCGGGCAAGAAGTCTCCGCAGACTCTGGCACAGACAAATTAATACTTCCCTTTTCTTCACAGGCTTGTTCCGCGGGGGAGAGATGAAACAGCATTCTTATTATCTTTCTTGTTGGTAGAAGCTCCGCCAGGGCCATACCTTGGAGATCCAAAGCAATCAGCAGCAATATAATGAAACTTGCTCAAAACAATCATACTTGTCCTGTTCTTTAGGAGTAGTAAGGGCCCAACAGTTTGGTGGCTCGCTTCCTTGCTTTTTCAAGTTTCCATACACAAAAAGAAAGTTAAACTTGAGAAAGGGCTAGATAAAGATAATAACCAAAAATACAAGACTGACTTTGACAGCCCGGGGAAACCGGTAATCCAAAGGGGACCCCATAGGTTTCTTCGCGACTCTGGCATACAAACCGTCCATCTCCTCTAGGAGGTTTCTTACACTCCTAGCTTCCTAAATCTTCTCAATACTCGCGTTCCCCATCAGACTCAAACATCTCAAGGTACAGGACAGCTCTCGGGGAAGCTTGACCACTTTCAGAATGCGCAAGTAGCCCCAGTATTTTGAATTAGAACTCTGGTTTAGGTAAAACCTTTTAGCGGGATAAGCAGGGAAAAAGCCTTCTCCAAAGAAGTAATGACTAAATACTCACCAACCTTTTCAACTGATACTATTTGTGAATATGGGACGAGTAGCTGATGAAGGGCATTTTCTGGTCATCAGACGCGGAAGAGATTCTTCAAATCCCCCTACCAAAATACAATCAACCAGACTTCATCGCTTGGCAAGTCACAAAGACAGGTTATTTTTCCATTAATCGGCCTACCATGCAGAATGACAGACAGAATACCGTCGGCGAGCAGAGAAAACTCGCGGATTGGACGCTCACCCGGCGTGGAAGAGGATCCGGTAGCTGACGGTGCCATGTAAGGTGCAAATATTGACTTGGAGAGCAGTCCACGCCAGCGTTTGCTGCCCCTGCACTCTGGCAAACAGACATGTTTTCTAAAACTCCGATGGTATGCCCTGTATGTTATATGTAAACGGAGGACTTACGGTACCTGTTGTTTGGCTCTAGACAAACTCGTGACCTTTGGAAGTGCCTCGACCTTTTGACGCCTTTAAAGCGCCTGGGAGACAGACCGTGCGAAAAAGGCGATCCTAGAAGAACTGCTCTGCGCTAACAACCCCTTTGGCCTGGTTTGAGGATTAACCCTACGGCCATGACTATGGCTATTTTGCTTATCAATTCCAAAATGAAAAGATTCTTTTTATTTGCATATATTCTAGGGCATAGAATCTAACACGCTCTTTTTTCTTCCTTCAAAGCAAGCTTCCATCTTTAACGACCAACTTCAAGTAGCCAGTATCCTACGTAATTCATTCTTCTCTTTGCTGATTTTTTCAGGGTAGTCTCGACTAATTCGGCTATTAAACTAAGCCTTTAACTTGTATGATATGAGTTTTTAAAGCAGTTTACTGTGTATTAGTTTCCCCTTTTGCTTTCCTGGCTTGGCCACTAGCAAGAACAGCAACCGACTCTACTTAATAAACTGCGGCTACTTCTAGGAAAACTAGAATTTTTAACTCAAACCTAACAAAAAAGCGGCAATTCGTAATGTTCTCTTCCTTTCCAGATGGAACGGGCGTGAAATTCCAAGATTAATCATTCCCGATGAAGACTTCGTGAAGAAGTTGCTAAGTAAGTGGAAGAATACATAAAGAAGAAGAAAGCCGTGCTATAAGCTGAACAAACACATTTGATTCAACCGTCGGAAGTTCACGAGAAATTCAATTACTTTGACTGCGCTAGTGAACTCTTTTGTTCTCATATATAAATAAAAAATAAATATATTCAGTGATTTAAAAATAATGACAAATCCTTTGTTGGTTGCGGATCATCTCACTCAACCACACTTCCGCGATTGAACATGGGGCGGTCCCTATTTGATAAGGGAACTTTACCCAAATCATTTACCTTTGAACCACTCTAGCCTTCTCTTTTCATTTCTATAGTAGTCTTCCTTGGCCGGCCCACTCATTTCACTCTCAAACTCTCTGAGAAAAAGAACCCGATTCAAGGTGTTTGGAATTCAGCCTTTCCGTAATGTTCGTGCTTTAAGTCAGTGCGGACTATAAGAGAATGACTAAACAACAGCTGGCAAAGACTCAAAAGAGGGAGAGTGGCAGCAAAAATGAGATCTTTCGTCTAGAGACTCTTTCCATCTTTTCTGTAGGAAATATCTTCTGTTGCTAACTTACCTTCCGCTGCTTTTGTGCCATCTCTTTTCTAATTTTTTTTATATGGCTTGGTTGCATCCGATTGATAAATCCCGAGTCACTGATTACATGCATGAGTTCTTTGATTTACTATTGACTTCTTTTGTGGAACCGAGTTCGCCGATTAACACTACTTAAAAAAAGAGTCCTCGACCAACGGATCTCACGACGATGAGGCACCCAGATACTTAGTAAATACAAGGGCAAGTAAATCAAGCTCAATTACAACTCACTTTGATCAAATAGCACCCAGGTATAGGATTTCCCGTGGAAAGATAGCCTTGCTCGCTTCTTTACCCTTGTACGCACAAATCTAGCTCATAGCAGTACTCGGTTACTTAAGTACAGAGATTGGAATAATTTAGTGCGGGAAGTCCCATATCTCGTCTTCGCCTAGCCTATTTCCTCATAACAAAATCAGAATAAAATAGAATGGAATCTAAAGTTTTCGCTAGATCAAGGCTATCACGAAAAAGAAAAGAATACTAGACCTTTTGGACTCGCAAAGAAGGATCAGGCTTAGTCTATTATAAATCATAAACTGAGGAGGGGGAAGAGTTTTTTATGCGTATTTTAAGGCCGGTTAACAACATTCAATGTCTCCTAGAGAGTGTTTGAAACTCTAGTTTTTCTAGTCAGAGATAGATATAGCTTTTATTTAACACATTTTAGTTTGTAGCCACTCATAAATAAAGTCTATTCAGAGCTTCTTCCAAAGAGGTTGGGATTCTAGTTTCAATTGGATGTGTCCCGGTAAGATCGTTAACGACTGAGATACTGCCTGAGACAGGACGTGCTCTCCCCAGTAAATTTCGTTCGTAGACTGGGTCGAAGATCTGACAGAGGTTGACTTGCTGGCTTGTGAGTTGCCAGCTCCGTAGTTAATTGCTAACCAGAGAATAGTGACAGCCAATATTTTTGTGTGCTTGTTTGCTATTCTTCGTGTTCTTTTTATCAGACGACCTCGGCTCAAGCTGACCGCACACTGAAAGTTGTCAAGCAGTCTTGGGCTCCGTCAATCCATGCAGAGGAAACCAAAACCTGTTGAAGTTCCCCACGACCACCTCGCCTAGATCAGGAGGCGCATACCTTCCTGTAGCAGAAATGTTAGTCACAAGGGCTACTCGCTTGCCAAAGGGAAGAACTACCTAGTATTAAATTCACAAAGCAGTACATTTAGTAGTTGACATTTTTCCTTTCTGTCTCGTTTTCATCCGAAAGAAGAGTTTTCACGTTAAGCAAGAAGAGCTGCGAGTTAGAGGGCTTTTTTATTTCACCAACCGTCACTTCTCTTTTGTATTTCTCGAAGACACAAGTAGCCCAACTACAGGCTTGTTTGGAGTTGAATAAAGGTTTTCGGCGAAATTGGGGGCTCTTTATCTAAAAGAAGGACAAGGTCAACAGGCCAATCCCTGTTTCAGAATTGGGAGAAACAGTAGGTAGGAGGTTCACCATCAGAAAGACATGGGGACAACAAACTCTCTTAAAGCTTTGTTCAAATAAATCTTTCGCTTGATTTGGCTTAACGGCTTTAGTTCAGTATTTCATATGAAGCTTGAGTCAATCATGCAGTGAAAATCATCAAGCAATTATTGCGCGTCTTTCCGAAACCTATGGATAAGGAACGCGTGCAAATGTATGGAATAATCAAACCTTTCACGTATTTGTTAACCTAACGTTGGACGATTAATTCCTCTCTTTCTCTAGGGCTTGTTTCCCATAACTGGCCTTACTAAAACTTACGAAATAGTAATTTGACCTAAATTTCCGGTTAATTGCCGACTTTCTTTGCTAGCTCACCTGAAACTCTGTCTTCGGGAAGAAAGCTTTCTTGAGTACTTTACTTAAAAATAAACCGCTTGAGCTGTAACCGAAACAGAAAAGTTTGGTGAGCCGCTGCTTGCTCCTTAACTGCTCTTACTGCTTCTTCTTGACTTATGCTTTCTGCTGCCAATGCTGTGACTGCCGCCCTTGGTTTCAAAGAGAGGGGGACGGGTTATTCACATTTAATTTGATGGTCAGAGATAAATTGAAAGCTAAATAGTGGTAATTAAGACTCCCCTGGGAAAATAGGGATGTCTCGCACGTTACCGTGGAAGTATCGATGTAATTTCACAGAATCATTCGATCTGAATGCTACATTCGGCAGATTTGGACGCCTTTCTTATATATACTACACTCCTGTGGTACTTCAGCATATAATTCATATAAGATCCATCTGTCCAAAGGTTGTCATATACATCATATCTAGAAAGCAGCCATTTGCTTTGGAAGAAACTTGTACAATTTAGGGTTTTTGAGAGAAAAGAAGAATCTACTTAAACCGATATGACCTTAGGCACGGTCCTGTATAACATAGAAATCACAAGTGGAAGAGGTGGGTAGCAGCAAGTGCTGTAACGAAACTTATTGTAAAAGAAGGTAGCCACTTTAGGATTGCCTTCTGGGGAAGTCCATTTAGTATCTTAAAACTGCCTAGCAACAGTAGGACAAGTGGGTAATATTAGGGTGAACCAGAAAGGTTAGAGTAGAACCGAATCTAAGTGTTGGTTTAGGTAAACGCCCCAGAAGTCGTTATAAATCCTGTAAACCATCCTAAAGGAGTTGGGGAATGGAGAGCCTCAATTAATAAAAAACTGAAACCCTTGGAGTTATCCTACATTTGGCAGAAGAAGTCGAAAGAGGAATAAATATAGTGATAATTTGATTATTTATCGTTGTACTAAACAAATTCTTACTTCATCTTTACGTTACATTTACATAAAAAGAAAAACAGGAGTCAGCTTTGTTACGCTCATGTAAAAAATCCTTTTGTAGTCAACCATCTATTAAAAAAAAAATAAATTTAATAAAAAATAAGAAAAAGAAATAATAATAACAAGGTCCCGTGAATTTAGTCACAAAGGTTGGCCACACGATTGCGTTATTCATAAATAACAAAAAATATTTGCCTATTTATATCACAGATTTTATGGTAGATCACTAATAAGGAGATTTTTTACCTACTTTAAATTTCTGAAAACATACAAAAACGGTACTAAATTTCGTCGTTAATATTATCTTAAATAAAATATGGCTATCATTAATAGGAGACAAATCCTATGGTAAAGAGGGTAATGGCAAGCAAAAAAAAAGCTTTTGATTCACAAATAATAATTAAAAATACGTTAAATCGTCATAAAGCAACAATATATGCTGAATATGCTGACAAAACACGAAGAGTAATTGCTCACGAGATAAGTGCACACTTATGATACTAGAACTCATGCCCTATAGCGCTTTTAAAATAATTTATTTCATAGCAGCAGCTATAGACAGCGTAGGTTTGCACAAAGCCCGCGTAATAATTAGTAAAGCTAAAGTTAACAAAGAGATTGAGGCAAAGAAATTAAAACTCCGAGCTCTAGGACGTAGTGATCGAATAACAAAAACTACCTTTTATATAACTACTGTTTTTGTGAAAGATATATCTTTATTTAAATATGAACAGGTGTCAAAATATCCTCCGTTTAAAAAAATATAGGAAAACTTATAATTCCGTTATACGATCCAACAGTTGATGGTGTAGATATTACTAAAGGAGGCACGGGAAAAAGGATATAAGAAGGTTACTGAAGGGGTATGATAGAAAAAATCCATTAAGTTTCAGACTTGGGACGACCAAAAGTCGTCATTCTCCTTGGTTTGCACAAGCAAAAAATTATCCCACGGGTCTGCATTTTGTCAAAAAGTATATAAAATATATCAGAAACCGCGGGAACCTTAGGACTTGTACGTATTAGAGATCCACAAAAGAATAAATATGCTGTGTATTATTATTATGCAAACTTAATAATTAGTAATCGTAAATAAACCACTAAACAAAAAAAGAATTTAAAAGAAAAAAAAAAAGAATTTTTAATGAATTTAGTATTATGTAATATTATGTAAAACTAACTATTGCTATAAAAATCATACAACCTTATATAAACCCTAATATCATTTAATAATATTTATAGGCAAACAATTAAATAATTTCATTTCAAAAAGCAACCAAAAAGCTATTGAATTAAGACAAAATGCGGTTACAAAAGTTATAAAATTTAGGGAGTATCATTAGATTGCACATGTTGAATGGGTCAGAGAGGGTAAAAGTTCCCCGAGCGCGAAATTTGGTTATTGTTCCTATACATCGAGGACTCTCTTGGGGGGGGTATTATGAATTTTTAATTAGACTTTAAGTAGATAAGGAAAAATAAGAAATCCGCCAGTGGTTTTTTTCTATCCATTGGTGAATGAAAATGCGTTATGTCCAATCAAAAAAAAGGAATTTTTCATTCTTTAATTATAGAGTTTACTAATTGATTGAATTAACTTTTCGGTAAAATTGCTATGCTTAGTCCCAAAATAATTATACAACATAATATAGAAGAAAAAGAAAGCAAGGACTATCTTCTTGAGATAATAAGATATCTCTCGGCAAATATGCTCTTGGGGCACAGAAACCCGCGTGGATCATATTTAGTAAAATTAAAGCAGGTCTACAGGCAATGAGATGAAACGCACGCCGTAGTGGAAAATTTAGGGTTCATGTATTTCCGTATAAATTGGTTACAGTAAGATCTGCCGAAACACTTACGAGTTCGCGAAAAAGGAACCCCACATGTTGGGTAGCTGGTATTAAACCGATATTAAATGAGTGATGTAACTGAAAATATAGCAGCATCAAAAATACCTGTACAAGCACAATTTTTAACACTTATTTCGGGATAAAACACAGAAGATAGAGAAATAAGTCTTGGGAATAAAACAAAATCGCGGGTTTCTTTTTTTAATATTTCTTTTATTTTCTTCATTTTTTGCATTGTAAGAATAGACTCAAAAAATTAATATAATTCAACTTTAGATCTCTTTTAAATGTAGCGAATAACTGCGGGTTAAAGAATTTGTGTATATTCAAATCATAGGAGTTGGCAACCATCGATATCTTTACATAAGTGATGTTCTTGTTGCTGTGATCAAAGAAGCTGCACCGAGCATGTCATTGCAAAAATCAGAAGTAGTCCAAGTTGTAATTGTTTGTACTTTATGAAGAACTTAAATGTGACTGCAGTATTATAATACGAGATTATGGCTATTGTAATTGATTCCGGAGAAAATCCGAAAGAAAGGCGCATTTTTGGTGGCAATTTCGCAAGAATTGAAACAATTCAATTTTTATTAAAGTTAGCTCCTGAGATATTGTAAATAAAATACAATCAAATGTTAATTTTTGGATCCCTCTTTTTAGTATTTAAAAAACAGAAAATAACTGGATTCATTTGTTGCATGTGTATATATACATTTTTTTAATTAAAATTCGTATATCATCAGAAATCAAACAACTATTAAAAAAATATGTTGATTATATTCAAATTCGAATTTAAGTTGCTTATGAGCAGAAACACTATTGCTCAGAGACTCTGACTAATATGAACGGTCCATGCCTTCTGTTTTTTTTCTTTTATGCTTCTTTCTTCGTTTTCTTTCTTTTTTCAGTTTTTCTCTTCTCGAATCTATTATTGTTTTCTTATTCTTTTTATTCTTTATTAAAATTAAATGTTTTCTATGCCATACTTTTTCTCTTTTTCTATTTAATTACTTTATTTTTTTGAGTTTGGATGGAGATCTTTCTATACGTCATCCTTTTCCTCTCTTTCTTCCTCTATTTCTTCAATTTTTCTATACTTTATTTATTTGATTCTTTCATTTGTGTGTTTATACGGAAATTTTTCTTTTATATACGCAACTACTTCTTACATTTATATACGGCATTAGTGCCCTGCTTTTTTCTATACACAATTAATTATTGCATCTTTACATTTATATATGGTATTAGTGTTTTGCTCTTTCTATACATAATTCTATTTTCTTTTTTAGGTTGCTCTAACCAGAATACCCTTCTATTGTGAAATTCCCGGAGCTCTTTAGAGAATGGACGACAATAAAAGGACTCATTTTTAATCTTTTTTCCTTTTTTTCTTTCGGTTCTATTCTGCTTTCTCTATTTTCTTCTTGTTTTCGTTGACTATTTTGCACCACAAGCTCTGTCTTTATTTGTTCATATAGTAAATCGTATTCTCCTTTTAGGATTTGGATTTAATCTTCTGCTTGCTAAAAAATGGACGACAACTTTCTTGCTTTCTTTTTGTTTGTTCTTTTTTAGGGAGAATGGACGACAAGAATTCTTTATGGAGGTCACTGTTCGAGATTCTTCCCGGGGTGCCCTCTGCGTTTTTGTCTTTGTTTTAGTGCCTTCTTTCTTTTTCGATTAGTCTGCAATTTTTTCTATGAAATAGTTTTTTTTAGAATTCGTTGGTGTGAACTTTTTTCGGATTCTTTTTTCCTTTCTCTTTCGGACTGGTTTTTTTTCTTTCTCTTATCTCTTTTTCCTTCAATTTTTCGATTTCGTTCTTTCTTCAGTCCTTTTTTCTGACTCTTTCTCTCTTCTTTCTCTTGCTCTCTTTGCTTATTCTTTATTTTTTCTTTATTTCTGTCTCTTTATTGTCTTTTCTTTTCACTTTGCGGATTCTTCTCTGTCTTTCTACTTTTTTTGCTTCTCTTTTATTTTTTGTTTTCTTTGTCTGGGTTCTCTTTATCTGATTTTTTCTTTTTATGTCTTCTTTCTTTCGTGTTATTTTCTTTCTTTCTCTTTTTGTTTTTCTTTCTTTTTCTCCTTTCTGCAAGCTTTCTCTTTCTTCTGCGTACTTTTATTTTTCCCTTTCCTTTTGGGGATGACTTTTTTTAATTTTACTTTAACGTGAAGTATCTTTTGAAGTTAGAGTTTCCTTATTTTGTTTGCTTTATTTTAGTTTTCGAGTCTTTTAAAAGTATTTAAAATTTTCTTATTCTTTTTAAAATACTTATTAAAAATTAGTGTTAGTCTAGCTAACTTTGTAAAAATTTTTGTGTTTGAACGATTTCTTTTATCTATCCTTTAAATTATTCCTTTTTATTTTGGTCTCGATACTTTTATATTATAAAAGAAGAAAGATGGTTTTTGGTGCAAAGTAATATTTTTAACTACGATGGGGTTGGTCGATGATCTGGTTTACAATTAGTACAACAAGCAATTCATAAGATCTAGTTATTTAATTAAGATTATTCTATTTCATTTTATAGTTAAGAAGTTATTCTATAGCTCTATAGTGAGATCTGTATTTGACTTTTTCATTCTTGTTATTTTTTCCAAGAACTCAGCCTCGTTTTTGATTTAAACATTGTTTTTTTATTCCTTTTCAATGCGGGGTTTTTCCTAGTACTTTTTTTTAACTTTTTTTCCTTTCTCCTTATACTTGAATCTATTGAAATGGAAAATACACGGCACAATGTAAGTGAATAAAAAAGGGTATAACCTAAAAAAACAAGTCTTTGAATGTGTAGCCTTATGTGATATTTAAATAGAAGTCATAAAAGTCAAAATCGCTGTTAAATATGTAAAATGCACTAAAATTTCATTAATTTGCCGATGGAAGTAGAATAAGGAGAAGAATAGAGAAATGGAATGTTGTGAAACTTTTTTCTAAGGCTTTTCTGTTGTTTGTCAAATATAAAGGATCACTTCGTTTGTTTATAGTAAACTCTGTCACATATCATATATAAATCATGCTAGACTCAAAAAATAGGGATTATTTTTACTTAAGTAAGAGTCTTGCTTCTTTGTAAAGTATTTATTTATTACTAGTATTGCAATAAATATATGATTCTTTTATTATTTTATTATATAGTGTTTGGTCAAAGGAAGAAATTTTTCTTTTTAATGGAAGAATCCAACCCTCCCATTCAAATAAAAGGTTGTTCTTCTTACTGGTATTCTAGGAAAAACCCGGAGTTGGATAAGTTGGTAAGTCTAAGTCAGCGGAAACCGGAGTTTTTAATGACATTGCTTTGCGAATACTTCCTTGCTAATTTAAATCCAAAAGTCTTTTGGGGATTCTTTTGTTGTTTTTAGAATTCGCCTTTTTGCTGCTCCTTTTCCTATGTTTTTTTAGTTTACTTTAATTCGAAGTTATTAGTTATTATAATTCTTAGTTAAACAATGCTTTTTATTTCTTTTTTGTCGACAAAGCATTTCCCCTTCAGCATGCCCGGGCTCGCAGTGAGATTGGATGTTCGGCTTGGGGGTGGTTATAGGTTGTTGCGGGGTAGGATCCGAGAAACTTTTATTCTATTATTTTATTGTATACAAAATGTTTATGTTCGTGATTCTTATACTATTATCTCGTTAATTTCACTTCAATTGTATTTTAATTTATCTATAAATAGGATTTATTTGTATAAAACTTTTACACTAAATCTAAATATATAATATATTATTTATTTTGTTTGTTGGTGAATTGTTTTTGTAGATAAGGATTTTTTTCTTTTTATTTCTTTTAACTTCTTCTTTTTTTCTCCAATTATAGTTTTTCTTTCTTTGCTTTTCTAATTTTGAGACTTCTTATGATTTTTTTGTTCTTGTCCTCTTTTTTTATTTTTGTTTTGTCTTTCTTCTCTTGTTTTCTCCTCTCATTTTTCCTTCTTCTCTCTCTCTTTTTTTTCTTATTGGTTCTCTTCTTCGTCTTATTGTTTTCTTTCATTCTTGTGGACCGGCAGTCTCGCTTTGACCCATTGCTTTCGTTCTTTCTGAACCTTCTTTATCCTCTTCTTTCTCTTTATTTTTTCTTTTGTCTCTGTTTGGTGATTATGGAACCATCTCTTTCTTTCTTTCTTTCGCATTCTTCTCTTTGTCTCTCTGGATTCTGTGCTTCTGTTTTTTTCGCGGATTCTCTTTTTGTCTCATTATTTTGGAGGAAGAATAAAATATATGCTAGTCGTTCTGGAGTCATTATCTAATACTTCTATTCTGATATTTTTGTATTATATAGTTTAGTTGTGGGTAACTTATTGTGCTGTAATCCTTGTTTCTTTGTTAGTTAGTCCGAGAATGCTTATCTGCTTGTTTTTGTTTTGTTAAACCTTTCTTTCTCTTTGTGAAATCTTGTTTTTAATAGTTTGGATTGTATTTTTCCTTTGTGTTTTATCGGAGAAGTAAGGCATGGCTAGGCTCGCTTCGATCTTTTCCTTTTGTTTTTCTAGATTGTGTGGTGGGTCTTTCGTATTAGGTGTGAATCTCTGACTTGTTTTTTTCTCTATTCTAAATTTCGTTTATTCTATTTCGACTCCATTCATGCATCTTCGCTCGTCTTTGTCTATTATAATTCCAAGATAAAGATTCAATCTCATGCTTTAGTATGCAATTCCAAGTTTTTCTTTGTTTGATTGCTTTTTTGTCTACGTTGTAATTCGTTGCTCGAATTCAGTATCGTGCCTAGTTTATCTATTGGATTCCTGCTGACTTTATCTATGCAATTCGGTCATTTCTTCTCCTTGTTTTTCTTTATATCTCTCCAACTCCAATAGCTTCGGTTTTCTTGTTTTTTTCTTTCTTATGGATTTTCCATAGGCTTCTGGGCTTCGCGCGGAACTTTTTTTCTTTTTCTTTGTTTCGCTTTGTTCTTTGGCTCTGTCAGTTGGCTTGTTTTATCTGTCTGGTGCATTGTGTGATACAATACGGATTCTTTCTATCTTTTTGTTTGCGTTTTTTTTTCTTTGTTTACCCCTCTTTTGTCTCGTTCGTAACTTTGTCTGTTGCGCTTCTCTTTTTTTTTTCTTTCTTTTTTTGATTTTTTCTTCTTATATCTCTTCGTGCTTTCCTTGTTTCGTTTTCCTTTCTGATTCTTTATTTTTTATTGTTCTTGTCTTTATCTGTCCTTCCTTTTTCTTTTTTTTCTCTTTTTGTCTTTAGCGTCTTTCTTTCTCCTTTTGCTTTTATGAATCTTTCTTTTTCTTGTTGTTTCGACCGGTCTTTCTATTCCCATCTCTGTATTGGATCTTTTGTATTGTTTGTTGTTTTATTTGGGAAGAGGCTTCTTTTATCGTGTTGTCGTTGTTTTTTTCTTTTTGCACTAGTCTTTCTATATCCTTTTGTACTTGGTTCTTCTTTCTCTCTTCTTTTTTTTCTTCTTTTTTTTCTTACTATTTTTCTTTTTCTTCATTCTCTGCATTATTGTCTGTTTTTTTTCTTCTTTCATATTTTTTGTTTCTTTTGCTTTATTCTCTTTCTTTTTCTTTTTATGCGACCTTTTGTTTCCGTTCCTTTGGAACCTTCGACCCCAGGGTCTCTTTATTTTAGAATTTTCTTTCGCTATCTTTCTTTTGGAACCTTCTTTCTTGTTCTTTTCTCTGACTGTCTTTTCTTTTCTGTCTCTTGTTTTCTGTTTCTCTTCTTTTCGTTTTCTTTTTTGTTCTCTTTTCTTCTGATTCTTTCTCTTTGTTCTTCTCTTTTCTTTACTATACTATTATACTATACTATTTTTTTCTTTCTTGTTGTCTTCTCTTTCTTTGTTCTTTCTCTTTTTTTTCTTTTGTTTTCGTCTTTCTCACTCTCCCTTCTCTTTTTTCTTTCTCCTTTTTTTGATTCTTTTGGGTGTCTTCTTCTCTTTCTTTCCTTTCTCCTTTCTGATTCTTTCTTTCTTTTCTTGGTTTTGAATTTGTTTCTGTTTTTCGAATCTTTTTGTCATTTGCAGCCTTTTATTTCGGATTCGATGGTGGGATTTTCTTTCTATTCGGCTTATTTTAGATTTCTTTTTCTTGTGGGTTTTCTCTTTCTTCTGCTTCTTCTTTTGTTGTCTCTTTTTCTTTCTGTTTCTTTTTTTTGTTTTTTTCCTCTTGTCTTTTTTTCTTTTATCTCTCTTCTTTATTTTTGTGTTTTATTTTCTTTTTTCCTCTGTCTCTGTTGTTTCTTTCTCTTTTTTCTTTTTGTTTGTTGTTTTCTATCTTTTCTTTGCTTTTGGGGAGATTTTTTCTTTCATTCTTGTTCTTTCTGTTTTTTCTTTCTTCTTTTTATCTCTTTCTCTTCTTTCTGTCTTATCTTCTTCTCTCTCTGTTTCTTTTTTTTTTCCTCTTTGTTTCTTCTTTTTCTTGTTCTTTTTATTTTTTGTTCTCCTCTCTTTTTTATTGTTCTCTTTCTTGCTTTCATTTCTCTTCTTTTCATCCTCTTTCTGCCTCTCTTTCTGTGTTTTCTTTTTCTCTTCTTTCTATCTTGTCCTTTCCTTCTTTTCCTTTCTTCTCTCTTGTCTTTCTTTGTTTCCATCTCTTTTTCTTCTCAAATCTCTCTTTTTTTTTTCTGCTTTCTTTCGAAGAATTTGTTTTTCGTTGCAATGTTTTCCTGTTTCATTAAGGGGATTGCCTGAAGTGCTTTTCTTTTTGTTTAATTTTCCAGGGTCACTTCTACTCGTAATTTCACAAGGACTTCTATTCTTTATTATGTTTTTTCGATGCATGCTTTTTAATGAAATATTTTTTCTTAGTTAGTCTAAGGTAGAAGATTTTTGTACTTAATTAATTATTTATCTGCTCTTTATTTTTATTTTTCCTCTCTCTCTCCATCTCCTTTCTTTTTAAGATTCGTGCACTGGTTCTATTCATTCAAATTTCCTTGAGCAAGGTCTCTTTTCAGTAGAATTTTAGTCGTCGAGATCCGTGAACGACTAACTTTAGTACTTACTATTATATTAAATTAGTGAAAGGTAGGCTGTACGTGTTGGTTGGGATGGAAGTTGCAGAGTGTCTCTTTTTATTGTCATTGAAACATTACTTGTTTTGCATTTTTATCTTTTGTAAGTACAAAAGCTTCCAGTCGATCTGTTTGTATGGGTTTTTGTTCTGTTTTCCTTGTTTTTTATGGATTCTGTATCACCTAATTTTTAACTTTATCTATATGTACGAGATATATTTCATGGTAGTTCTTTCTTCTTTTCCTCCATTGGGATCCAGTTTTGGAATATTATATCATATCTGCATTGTACTGTTTTGAAACAAAGGTCTATTTTTTTATTTTTTGTTAAGTGTGAGGCTCTTTTTCTTAGCCTTCTGGTAGTTTCGACGTCAGTTTCTTCTTAGATCATAGGCTTTTATATGACATTTTCGATGAATTTCCCTCTCTTTTCTCAGACTTTTATCACTTTTCTTTCTTTTTTGCATTTTTTTTCAATGGATTTCCAAAGTGGAAAATTGTAGCGGGTTGGAATAGTTTCTGTGGTTTTTGAATTTTATGCTGTCGATGATTCTAATTATCTTACTTTTCAAATTAGATTTTTTCAACTTCGACTCTCATTTATCTAATAAATCTAACGAATATTTAAACTAGATAAACTTTGTAAACTAGATGACTAGTTATTATATAATAATAAAATGAGATTACTGGTCGGCTGTTTTTTAATTTATCTTCTATTATAACTACTAGAATACTATAATTACTAAACAAACCTAGAATATTGATTCTTTCCATTGGATTCGTAAAGAATATCTAATCAATTCTTTCTTTTATATTTAAGAAATGCTATTTTATATTTTGTGTACTTTTCGGTAAAGTTTTTGTTTTTATCTTTTTGGTAAACTTTTCTTCTTATTTCGATCTTTTTTTTTCCTTCCTCTTCCTACGAACTCTTTCCTTTAGATTTAGTGTACTTCTCCTCTTTAGTTGCTTTGGAATTGTCTGTGGATTTATTTGATAACTTTGAACTCGGTTTAGAAAAACTAAACAAGGTATTTCTTTTCCTTTCTTTGTATTTGTCTTCTCTTTTCCCCTTTCTATACATTCTGCTTTGTTTGCTTTCTTTTTATTTTCTCTTTGTTTTCGCTATTTTTTCTAGAACTATTTTTCTGGGGTAGTTTTTTCTTTTTTCTAGTCTTTCCTCTTTTTCTGTTGTTTTCGATTTCTCTTTTTTCTTTTATATTGTTCGGCACCTTCTCTCTCTCTCTCTTTTTCTTTTTCGGACTGTTTTTTCTTGTTCTTGTTTCTTTTTGCTGCTTAGTCTTCTTTTTTCTTTTTTTGTTCTTTCTGTTTTCTTCTTTTCTTGTCTTTTTTTTTATTCCTTTTTCTGCTTCTTTTTTTTTTCGGACTTCTTTCTCGCCTCTCTTTTTCTTTTCTTGTTTCTTTTCTCTCTCTTTCTCGTTCCTTATTTTTTCTTTGTCTCTTCCTCGATCTCTTCTTTTTTGCTTTCTTTCTGTTCTTCTCTCTTTCTCTGATTCTTTATTTGTGTATGGATTTCAAAAAGAGGCTTTTAAGGGCTTTCAATTTTTATTTATATAGAATCCTGAAGGACTTTTGCGTTTTCGATAGTTGAACTTGACTTTCCTTCCGTAGTGTTTTAAGGTATTTCAAAATGCGTGAAATGTAAAATCATAAGCAAGGCCTCTTTTCCTGTCGTTTTTTAATATATTGAGTGGAATTTGCTTTCTAAGTGTTTCGAAGCACTTAAATTTCTTTCAATGAGAAATTGTAAGCAAGGTCTCTTGTTAGTTGGTTGGTTTTTTTCTAGCTAAATGGTAATTTTCTTTGTTTGGTCTTTTTCCTTTGTCCTGCCGACCTCGCTCCATCGGAACCTTCTTTTTTGCTTTGCTCTCTTCTTTGTTCTTGTTCCTCGTTTCTGACTTGTTTTCTTTCTTTATTTTTGTTGTCTTGTCTCTCTTTCTGCTTCTTTCTCTTCTGTATTGTCTTTTCTACTTTTTCTTTCTTTTCTTCTTTCTGCTTGTTTTCTTATTTTTGCTGTGTTTCGCTTTCTTTTTCTCTTTTTTCTTTCTAATTATTCTCTCGCTTTCTTTTTTCCTCTTTTCTTTCTTTCTTTCTTGTTCTCTTTTCTCCGTTTTTTTAAGTCTTTTTTTCTTCGGTTCGGATTCTATTTTCTGTTTTATAGTGTTTTCTTTGATGTTCTCTGAATTTCAGCCTTTCTCCTCTGTCTATTCTCTTTTTTTGTCTTTCTTTTTTTGTCTTTCTCTTTTTGTTTTCTTCTTCTTTCCTCTGTCTCTTTTTTTTCTTTTGCTCGTTCTTGACTTTCTCTGTCTTTTTGTTCTTGACTTTCTTTCTCTTTCTTCTCTGGTTTTCTTTCTGCTTTTTTGTTTTTAGCTTGCGTTCTCGTTCGGAAACCTTCTTTTTTCTCTCTTTTATTTCTTTCTTTTCTGCTGTTTTTTCCTTTCTTTTTCTTTTCTTCTTTTTTGTGTTTCCTTTCTTTTTTTTATTCTTGTCTTTCTTCTGATTCTTATTTTGAACTAGTTTGGAAATGGACGACAACACTTTGTCTCTCTGTTTCTCTTCTTTATTGTATTATGTACTCCTTCTTTTTATTTCTTTTTTTTTCTTATCTTTTTCTGTTCTTCTTCTGTTTTTGAACCATTTTTCTGGTCGATCTTTCTTAGAACTTTCTTTCTTTGATTCATTGTTTTATCTTTTCTCTGATTCTTTTACTTGTTGTTTTTGTGGATGTGTTTGCTTTGGTTCTTGCTTTTGTTCTTCTTTTGTTTTTTCTCTTCTTTCCTCTCTGTCTCAGGGAGGTCTCTTCTCCTCTTTTTTCTGTTCTTGTTTCTCTTTTTGAGACTTCTTTTTCTTACTTGTTTTCTCTTTCTTTTGTCTTTTCTGTCTGCTTTTTTGTTCTTTTTTTTTTTATTCTTTGTCTTATTTTTTCTATATCTATCTCTCTTTTTTTTCATTCTTTCTTTTCTATTTTTTCTTGTTTTTGATTGCTTTTCCTTTCTTTTTTCTTTCGAACTCTTTCTCTTGTTCTTTTCTTTCTCTTTTTTGTTTCTTTTTCTCTTCTTTTTTTCTGCTTTTTAGAACTTTTCTTTGTCTCGATCCCCTCTTGTTCTAGAGTGCTCTTTTGGAGACTTCTCTTTTTTGGGGTGTGCGTAGCGGGTTCCTTGATAGTTCCTAGTTAAGATTTATGCTTTTGCATCGCTGTAGTGGGAATTCTCGTCTTTTTAATTGTTGAAAATTGCAGCAATCTGCCTTCTCTTTTGTCTTTTTCTTTTATATTTCCTTTTCTTTTTTTTACTCTTTCGATTCCCTTACTTTTTTTATTTTCTTTTCTATTGTTTTTTCTCTTCTTTGCTTATTTTTCTTTTTTTGTATCGTTTTTGGGATGGAAGTTTTTCTTCTTTTCTTTCTGCTGCTCTCTGTCTTTTGTTTTCTGTCTTCTCTGTTTCCTTTCTTCTTTCTCACTCTCCCTTCTCTTTTTTCTTTCTCCTTTTTCTTCTTTCTTGTTTTTTCTTTTGGGACTTTTTCTGTCTTTTTCTTCTTTCCTTTCTTTTTCTGCTTCTTTTTTTTCTTGGTTTTGTATTTGTTTCTGCTTTTTGATCTTTCCCCGACCCCAAGAGTTTCTTTCGTATGTTTAGCGTTTGTCGTGTCTATGTTATCTCAAAGTGTAGGCTGCGCATTGCTTATTGTGTGCGCTTTTTCTTGTAATTTACAGCCTTTTCTTTCGGATTCGATGGTGGAGTCGACGGAGGAGTCGGTAAGTTCTGTCGTTCTGTGTGTGTTCTTTCTGTTTCAATTAGCCACCCGTTTTTATTTGTAATTGTAATTAATACATTATCTTTGAGTTTCGAATCTCGTGTTCGGAAGAGTTTTCCTTTCTTTTGCTTATAAGGAAAGGGGAGGGAGGAGGGAAAGTGTAAGGTTTCTTGTTTCATAGTCAGACTTAGGGACGGAAATGAAGATAGGCACTGGAGGGTTCTGAGGGAAGGGTCCGAGTTGCTGTGGCTGTTTTCGAGTGGATGGCTAAGAAAGAGTGGGCTGTTATTGATTGGATTTGGTCTAGATTTAAGGAGTGTGGGTTGTTACTAAGTAAGAAAGGCCTCGCGAAAAGTAGTTGTTTGGGGCCGGTCTTTGTTCAGTTTAAGTAAACTAAGATGGGGTCTAGGGAAATTAAAGAGCGAGTGGAAGGGCTCGGGAAGCAAGATAATCTATAAGAACTCGATAGAATAGAAAGTCATGAATAGTAGGGCTCGTCTTCGACCTAGCGGTCTCGTTCTGAACTCCATCTCCTCTTTTTTTCAATTTCTTCTCCTCCTCTTTCTTTGTTTTCCGATTTCTTTCTCTCTCTTTCCTTTCTTCTCTTTGACTTCTTCATGGATTTTTTATTCTCTTTTTCTTTTATTTTTTTCTTTTTCACTCTTTTTTTCTTTCTTGTTCTTTATACGGGATTCTTTTTCTTTCTTTTCTCTCTTTGCTTTCTTCTTTTTTAATTAATTCTCTCTATCTTTTTTATTTATTAGAACTCTCTTCTTATTTTTCGTCTTTTCTCTTTCTTTGTTTCTTTTGTTCTGGTTCTTTTCTTGTTTGCTTCTTCTTGTTCTTTTTACTCTTTCTTGTTTTATCTCTCTTTCTTTTTTAGTTTTCTGGAATTTCTTTCTTTGTCCTTTTTCTTTCTGCTTTTATCCTTCTGTATTTTTCTCTTCTTTCTCTTTATTCTAATTCTTTCTTCTGTCTTTTGTTGTTCTCTTTTCGGACTCTCCTGGATTCTTTGTTTCTTTCTATACGCAATTCTTTGACGACTCTTTTTCTTTCGATTCGTCATTTTCTTCTTCTTTCTTTACGAATTCTCTGCTTTCTTTTTTGGTATGTGGCTACTATGACATGGTAGGCTTGGATGCATCTTTTCTCTTTTCATCTTTCTATCTTGCTCCCTTTCTTGTCTTCTCTCTCTTTTTCTTTGTGTTTTTTTTAAGGAAATGGACGACAACGAGTATTCTGACTCTTATTTTTTTTTCTCTTTGTTGTTGCTTTTTTTTCAAGGGAAACGCATGAGACGACAACAAAAGACTAATTATTTGCTTCTCTCTTTTTTTCTGTTTATTCTTTTTCGATCTTGCTCTCGTTCTTCTCTGGAATTTCTTTTCTCCTTCTCCATTTTTCTTTCTGAGCCCTTTTTCTTGTTTTTGTTGTCTTTGGTTTTTTTTCTTGTCTCTTTTCTTCTTATTTGCGTGCTTCTTTTTTGGAGGGGTGGGATTTGCTAAGTGTCTTTTTCTTGTCTTTCTTTTTTTTTCTTCTTTGTAAGCGTTTTGCGGGAACCCGGTTTTCTCTCTTGCGGGTTTTTTACTCTTTTTTTATTTGTTTATTCTTTTCTCTGTCTTTTTCTTTGTCTCTTTTCTCTCTTTGTCCTTCTTCTTTCTGAACTTTCTTCTTTCGAACTTGCATTTTCTTCTTACTTTTTTTCTCTTTTCTGGTTTATTGTCTCTTTCTCTGGTTCTTGTTTTGTTCTGATTGTTCTTTTCTTTTTCTGGTTTTTTTCTTTTTTCTCTCTTGTTCTTCTTTATCATCTCTCTCTTTTTTCTCTTTTCCTGCTTTCTATTTTTTTGTTTTTTCTGCCCTTTCTATTTTGTCCTTCTCTTTGGTTTTTCATCTTTTGCTTTCTTCTCTTTTATTCTCTTTCTTCTTTTTGACACTAGTTCTCTTTATCTCTGACGCAATCTATGTCGTTCTTTCCTCTCTTGTCTTTCCTCTCTTTGTTTCTTTTCTGTCTCGTTGTTTAGTCTTTGTTGTTGGTAAAAGTTTTTTAAATTTTCAATTTTTTAATGAAAAAGGAATGCTCCTAAACAGAATGGAGCGAATTAAGAAGAAGAATAGACCTTTCTTCGTAGAGCAAGACGGATTTCTAATTCAACCCAAAATTGGCTCTTTATTCTAGAAAAAGAAGCACTTTTCCAAGCATTCACAGAGATTACTTATAATTTTTAGTATTTATTTTACTTATTTCATTAGATTGGCAAGACAAAGAAAAAGGAATTTATTCGATATACTATAATCGATATTTGATATCCCAAGGATCTCCCTCCCCTCTGTTTTTGTCTTATTCTTTAAGTGGATATTGGAATTTTCTTTCTTCTCTGTCTTTTTTCCTTCTTCCTTTGTTTCTCTTTTTTGTTCTTCTTCTCTTTCTCTTCTCCTGTTTCTGCTTATTTCCTTTTCTTTGTTCTCTCTCTTTTTCTCTTCCTCTTTCTTCTCTTGTTCTGATTCTTGTTCTTTCTCCGTTTTCTCTCTCTTTCTTGCTTCTTCTTCTTCTTTCTTGTTGTTCTCTGACTCTTTCTCTTCTTTATTTCGGACTGGTATTTGTTTTTCATTCGACCTATGGTTCTCTTTCTTTCAGAACTTTATTCTCTCTTTCTTTTCTTTCTTCATTTTTTCTCTTCTTCTTTTGCTTGTCTTTCTCTTTCTTGTTGTTTTTCTTCTGACACTTGTTTTACTTCTTTTCTTCTGTCTCTTTCTTTGTTTTTTTTCTTATTCTCTCTTTCTTCCCTCTCTCTCTTGTTCGGGCTGGTACTTTTTTAAAGTAGACTGCAAATTTTCTTTCCCGTTTCTTTTCTCGTTTTTTGTCTTTCTAGCTACTTTTTTCTCTTTTACTATCCTTTCTTTTCTCTTTCTTAAATTTATTTTCTTTTTTGTTCTCTGTCTTTCTTTTTTAATTCTTCTTGGTTTTTTCATTCTTTTCTTTTTCCCAATTCATTTGGTTTTTTTCTATTTACGATTTTATGTATTTATATTTATTATTATTGGACTAATTTATAATATTGTTTTTAATATAATTATTTTTGAGCTTCATCTACTATCAAACTAGATACTATCCTAATTATAAGTATTTTCTAAACAAGCCTTTCTCTCATGAAAACTAAGAAAAATGTGATTATTTTTAATGTAGTAGTGATCTAGGAATTTAGAAAATCAATAAAAGGATTACTGTGGTTTCTATTTTTATATGCAAATATTATATTAAAAATATTATATGAAAATGGGTCACTCATGCTCTTTTTCTTATGGGATTGGTCGGTTTTCCATCTGGAGTTCTCGAAAATTAGGAAATCTTGCTTGTCGACCGATTTCTTCTTGGTTTTTCCTTGTTGATTCCTTTTCTCTTTCCTTTCTTAATTTTTCTTCTTTCTTTTGTTTCTCTTTTTTATTTGTCTTTTTCTTTCCTTTTGTTTGTTCCTTGTTTTAGTGTGCATTCTCTCTTCTCTTTCTTTTTTTATGGATTTTTTCTATTCTCTTGGGCAATTCTTTTTGATGATTGTATTGTTTTTGTCTATTCTCGAGAGTCGGAAGAAGTCTTTTTGTCGTCTTCGTTTCACAGAATATGTGTATTTGGTGGTTGAACTTAGGTTTTCGTTTATTCTGGTTCTGTCATCAATGAGCGGTATTTTTTGTAGTTTATAACATATTTGCCTAAAGAAATCTTGTTCTAATTTTGGTTGTCGTCTATTCTCGCTCTTAAACAAAGCTTTTGTGGTCCCGTTGTTGTTGTATTTTATTGCTTCTTTTCATTGATCTATTTCTATTTTTTATGTTTTTTTATCTTCGACCTTTTTCTCTTTTTTCTCTTCTTCTTTTTTTGCGTTCTCGTCCTTGTCTTTGAGAGGGGTTTTTTCTGTGCAACTGCTAGGTAGGTATGGCTTTTAAAAGGGTTTCCTTGATTTTACGAATTGTAGTTTCTAAGAGAATAGAAGCGTGTGAGTGCTCTCTAATTTACTGCTTGGGTAGTTTGACATATTTGACATATTGTATGTTGTTGATGGGCTTTTCTACTTTTTCAACGTTTTTGAGGAGGTAAGGAGTTTAGGCTTGGGCCGGTTTTTCTTTGATTTCTTGTTTCGCTTATTCCTTTTTTTTTCTTTATTGGATATTGTTGGATAGGATTTTCCCTATAGCTTTCTTCTCTCCTTTTTTTCTACTCTTTCTTCTTTGTCTTTTCTTATCTCTTCTTTCTTCTCTGATTCTCTTCTTATTCTTTCTTTTCTTTACATTCGATCTTTCTTTTCTCTGATTTCTCTCTTTGTCTCTTGTTGTTTTTTTGATCGCTAGGGAATCTTTTTCTTGTTTCTGTCTTTCTTTTTTGACTCTCTTCTTTTTTTCTGTCTTTTTCTTGTTATCTTTGTCTTTTCTCTCTCTTTTATCTTTCTTCTTCTTTCTTTCCTCTCTCTCTCTTATCTTTCTTCTTTCTTGTTCTCTTCTTGATGGTCTTTTCTTTGTCTTTTCCTGCTCTCTTCTCTTTGTCTTTTCTCTCCGTTCTCTGCTTTTTTGCTAATGTACTTTAAACGTTCGAAAACCTTTTTTATGTATGTGTAATCACAAACGGTGTTTCTTTTTCCCTGTTTTTTCTTGTCTGATTCTTTCTTCTGTTGTTTTTTCCTTCTTGTTGTTCTTTCTTTTAGGACTGGTCCTTTTCTTCTTTTTGCTCTTTTGTTTTGTTGATATTCTTTTTTTGGATTGTTCTTTTTTCTTTCGCTTTCTTGTCTTCTGCCTCTTTCTGTTTGTTCCTTATCTTTATCTTCTCTTTTCTCTCTGACTTACTGTTTCTTTCTCTCCGTTCTTCGGCTTATTTTCTGTTGTTTTTTGGAATCTTTTCTTTTTGTCTTGTTCTTTTCTCTCTTTCTGATTCTTCTTTTGTCTTCTTCTTTTTCGTTCTTTCCGAACTATCTCTCCTCTCTTCTTTCTCTTGTTTTCTTTCTTATGTCCTTTTTCTCGTTTTCTCATTCTTGTTTTCTCTCTCATCTTCTTTTTTTGTTCTCGTTCTTGTTCTTGCAGAATTTTCTTTCTCTGCTTGTTTCTCCTCTCTCTTTTTCTCTTTCTCCTGTCTTTTCTTTCTTTTCTGAGTCTTTTCTCTGTTCCTTCTCCTCTCTTTTGTTCTTTTCTTTCTCTGTCTTACTTCTTCTGCTCTCTTCTCTATTCTATTTCTTATGATTCTTTTTTTCTTTGTCTCTTATCTGATCGATCTTTTCTTTTTGCTTCTGGAAACTTCTTCTCTGTTTGCTCTGTCTTTTCTTTTTTCTGTTTCTTTCTTCTCTTCTTTTTTCCTTTTCTCTAGTCTTTTTTCTTTATTCTTTCTCCTGTTTTCTTTTTCTTTCTTCCATATCCTTCTTTCTTCTCTTCTTTTTCTTCTGACACTTGTTTTCTGTTTCTTGTCTTTTTACCCTTTCCTTTTTCTTTTTTCTGTCACTCCTTTCTTCTTGCTTGTTCTTTCTTGTTCTCTTCTCGTATGTAATCTGATTTCCCCTCTTCTTCTCTTTTTTGTTTTATTTCTCTATTTGTATTTTCTTTTATGTATTCGTAAGATTCAATGGGACTTCTATGTTTTTTCTATGTTCTTCTGTATTTCCCTTACTTTTCTATACGCTATTTTTCTCCTTCTTTATGAGATTCTATTCTTTTTTCTTTGTTAACTGCATTCTTTGTTTGGATTCTTCTGTTTTCTCTCTCTTTTCTATTATTATTATTTCCTTTCTTTTTTGTCTCTTCTTCTTTGTCTTTATTTCTTGTTCTTCTTTCTTTGTCTCCTCTCCTTTTTGGATTCTTTCTTCTGTGTTTTCTTTTTTCTCTTTCTCTGCTTCTTATGGTTTCGTGTTTTTTTTACTTGTTTTTGAATTGTTTATAGAAATCAATGGTTTTTTTTGGATTGTGTTTTTTTCATTGTATAGAGAAGTTTCTGGTTTTGTTTGTCGTTCTCTGTCATTCCTTTGTATGTCAGACCTATCTCTCGTTCCTTCCTCACTTTCTTTCTCTCGTCCTCGTTCTACCTCCTGTTTCGTTCTTGTAGAACCTTTTCTGTGACTGATTTGTTTTCGTTCTTCTTCTTATTCCGCTTGCTTAGTTCCGTTCGATTCTCTTTTCTTGCCTTGTTTTTGATGGAATTTTTTTAGTTTTCGCTCTGTTTCTCTTGTCATTTTTTGTAGTTTGAGATGCTTGTCACTAACGACGTTCGTCTGCTCTTGCTTTCGTGGAGAATTCCGAAGTTTTCGTAGGATTTTTCTTGTTTATTCATTCTTTAGTCGTTATCATTGGAGTAGCTTGAGATGTCTTCTCCGTGTATCTGTTGTCCTCACCTTTGGCCTCTCGGCCTCGTCCCTTCGATCTCTCTTTCTTCTTGTTCTTGCTTCTTTCCTCTTCTGTTCTCATTTTCTCTCTGTCTCTCTCGTTCTTTCATCCCCTTCGCTCTAAGGGTATCTATCGTTCTTGTAGAACCTTCTTTTCTGGTTTTGTTTTACCAGAAGACAAAGGAGACCCTGTATTCTTTCTTATTCTTATAGCTCGTTCTATTATCTGTTTCTTGGCCTTGTTGCTTTCTTTTTTAGAGAATTCCTTTTAGTTATTCCTAAGTCTTTCGTTGGTGGAGTCATTGGAGTTGGCTTCTCCTTTGATTCTTGGGTCTCGTCTTTCATTTTCTTCTGCCTCGGTCCGATTTTGTCCCAAGGTTTTCTTGCAGCAGAACCCTTTTTTTCTTGTCATTCCTTAGTTCGATTTTCGTGCTCCTGCGGCCTCTCGGCCTCGTCTTACATCTCTTTCTCTAGTCAATCTTTGGTTTTCGTTGGAGTAGATGTCTGGAGGTGTTGTTTAATGGGAAAGTGTGGGTTTCTAGAAGTTCTTAGTTTTCGTTCTTCTCTTCCAATGCTTTCTGAGGGAGACTTCCTTTGGGAGATGGCTCCTGCTTTTCTTTACATTCCTTTGTTTGCTGCTTATTCTTTCTTCCCCTTCGATCTGTTCTCTCGGCCTCTAGGCCTCGTTGGACCTTTCTCTATTCATTCCTTCGTTTTTGTTGGAGATTTGCTCTTCGATAGATGTCGGTTCCTCTGTTGTCTGCTCGTCGTTGTATACGTTCTTAGTTTTCGTTCTGCTTCTCTTGTTCGTCATTTGTGTTCGAGATCTAAGTGTGAGGTTCTCTCTTCTCTGCTCAGAAAGAACTTTCTGAGAGAATTTCGTAGTTCTCGTTCTTCTTTTTGTTTTTCCATTCCTTCATTTTCTTGGAGATGGCGTTGACTCTTTGGTCTCGTTCTTTTGTCTCCTTCGACCTCATGGTTTCTTTCCTTTTGAACCTGTTCTCTGTCTCTCTCGTTCCTTCCGCATTATCTTGTTAAGGGTTTTCTGTTTCTTTTCTCACGTTTTCGTTCTTCTATTTTCTTTTTCCTTTCTTATTTTTTTCTTATTTCATTCTTTGTTTTATTCTCTTTGTTCTTTTCTCTGTCTTTTCTTTCAGAATTTTCTTGCTTTCTATCTATGTTTTTCTCTTCTGCTCTATCTCTCTTTGTTTTCTTTATCTCTGTCTTTCTCTTTCCTATCTCTTCTCTCTCTGCTTCTTTTTTTTTGTTCTTCTCTGCTTTCTCTTCTTCTTTCTTTTTTTTATTTCTTTTCTCTTGTTTTTGTTTCTTTTCTTTTTCGGTCTGAACCTTCTTTCTCCGTTCCTTGTACCTTTGGAACCATCTCTTCTCTGCTTGTTTTTTTTCGAACTTTCAGTCTTTCTATTTCCTCTGTTTTCTTCTCTTCATCTCTTTCTTTTCTTACTTTATTATGTTTTTTTCTCTCTTCTCTTGTTCTTATTGTTTGCTCTCTTTCTCTTTTTCTTGTTCTTTCTTATTTATTCTGTTTCTGATTTTTCATCTTGTTCTAATTGTCTTCTGATTCTTTTTCTATCTTGTCTTCTTTCTCTGTCTTTCGTTCTTTTGGAACCTTCTTTCTTTTTCTTTTTTTGACATTTTGTTTTTCTGTTTTTTCCTGCTTTTTTTGTTGTTTTCTCTTTCTGCCGAGTTTTTTCTTTTTACTTTCTTTTTCTGCTGTCTTTTTTTTCTTTTTATTTCTCTTTTTATTTTTCGCTCTTTTCGGTTGTTGGCTATGATTGTGCCAGTTTTCTTTAGTGTGATTTCATTTTGGGGTTTGGTATAGGAAGAATGTGTACTCTGAGTGTTGGATCCTGGTTTAAGTTTAAATCTATGGATCTTTCATTGGTTTCTCCAGGGACATTTTTTCTTTTGAGACTAGGTTCCGAGTTAGTCAAAGAAGGGCCCTAAGTAGGACTGTAATTTGTCATAAAGGGCTTGCTATCAGGTAAAGTAGTTTTTTCATTTTTGCTCTGGATTTTTTGTTTGTTTTCTTTTTCTCTGTTTTTTTCTATATTTCTTTTCTTTTTCTGACACGGGGGTTCCTCTTGTTTTTGGCCAGGAAATTTTTCTTTTTTCCTTATTATCTCTTTTTTCTTCTTTTGTTTTCTCTCTTGTTCTCTCCTTTTTTTTCGGATCTTTCCTCTCTTTTTCTTCTTTCTTTGTTTTTCTCCTTCTTTCTCCTTATTTTTCTTTGTTTTTCTTTCTTCCTCTTTTCTTTTTTGTCTCTCTTTTTTCTTTCTTTTATTTATGAGCCACCTTTCTTTCTTGTTTTGAACCAGGGACCTGTGGTCTCGTTCTTGTTTCTCCTTCTTTCTTTTGTTCTCGTTCTTTCTGAACGTTCATCTTTTGCTTCTTTTTTGGACTTTCTTTTTTTGTCTTATTTTCTTCCTGCTTCTGATTGTTCTTGTCCTTCTCTTTTCTTTTCGGATTCCTTCTTTTTCTTTCTCTTCTTGTACTCTTCTTCTTGTTTTCTTTTTCTGTTCTCTTTCTATCTTCTTCTTTTTCTCTGCTTCTTCTCTCTTCCGGATTCTCCCCTTTTCTTTTTTCTTTGTCTTGTTTCTTTTCTTTTTCTCCGCGGACTCTTTTTTTTCTTTCTTTTCTTGTATTTTGCTTGAGTTTCCTTTTTTCTTTTCTTTCTCTTTTGGAACCTTTTTCTCTCGGGCCTCGAACCTTCTTTCTCTCTTTCTTTTCTCTCTGATTCTTCTTTCTCTCTTATCTTCTTTCTCTTTGTTTTTTCTCTCTTTTTCTTCTGCTTTCTCTCTCGTTCTCTATTTTTGGAACCTTTTTGCTAAGGGTTTCTTTCTCTTTCTTTTTTTTCTTGTTGCTCTCTTTCTTCGTCTCTTTTTGATTCTTGTTCTTCTTTGCCAGGGTCTGGTTTCGAACCTTTTTGCTTATTTCTCTTTTTGTTTTCTGTTTCTTTTTGCTCTCTCTGCTGTTTTTGTTCTTTGCTTGTTTTTTTTCTCCTCCTTCCTGCTTTTTAATAGTTATTACAAAATTAAAAGCTTCTAAATCTAATTTAGGTAGAATCATAAGCAGCCAGTCTTTTCCTTGCGGTTTTTCCCGTCTCAAGTGGACATTTCTTTTATAGTGTTTGAAGGCTCGTAAAATCTTTTTAATGTGAAATCATAAACCGAGTTTTCTTTTGTTTTTTTGGTATTTTTCTTTCTCTGGCTGTTTTCTCTTCTTTTCTTTCTCTCTTTCTTGTTCTCTGATTCTTCTTGTTCTTCTTTCTCACTTTCCCTTTTTTCCTCTTTCTTTTCTTTTATTGTTCTTTCTATTTTTTCCCTCTTTTCTTCTTTCTTTTCTTGTTCTCCTTCTTTTCAGACTTCTTTCTCTTCTTTTTCTCCTTCTTGTTCTTTCTCTTGTTTTCATTCTTCTTGTTCTTCTCTCTGTCTCTCTTTCTCTTCTTGTTTTGCTTCTCTCTTTTTTGGCTTCTCTCTCTCTTCTTTATTTCTCTTCTCTGTCTCTCTGTTTCGTTCTTCTGGAATCTTTTTTTTCTGTGTTTTTTCTCTCTCCTTTTCTATCTTTCCGAATCTTCTTTCTCTTCTTTTTTTCTTTGATTCTTGCAGAACTTTTTCTTTCATGTCTTTCTTCTCTTTTTTCTTCTTTCTTTTTTCTCTTTGTCTTTCTTGATCGCTTTCTTTCTCTCCCTCTTTTTTTCTTTGAGAACCTTCTTTTTTTGTCTGCTTTCTTTTTCTTTTTTCTCCTTACGTGCCTAGAGGGACTTCTACTTTTTGTCTTCTTTCTTGTTCTGACCTCTTCCTTTCTTCTTATTTTCTTTTTCTTGTTTCTCCTCTTCTCTTTCTCTCTGGAGCTATCTTTCTTTCTTTTTTGTTCTTAACCTGGGATCTCTGGTTGTTCTTTCTTTACCTCGGCCTTTTTGTTCTTTTGGAACCTTCTTCCTAAAGGTCTCTTTCTTTTTCCTCTTTTTTTTCTCTATCGGATTCTTGTTCTTTTTTCTTCTCTTTTCTTTTTTCTCTGTATTTCGGACTTGTTCTTTCACTCTTGTTCTCTTTCTTTTTTTATCTTTGTCTTTGTTTTTTCTACTCTTGTCTTTTTGTTCTCTTTTCTCCTCTTGCTCCTCTGTTTTTCTGCTCTCTTTCTTTTTATCCTCTTTTCGTCTTGTTCTTTCTTTTTTTCTTGTTTTTTTTTCTTTCTGTATTTGTCCTGTCTTTCTCTCTTTCTTTGCTTCTTTTCTTTTTTCCTTCTGTTTTCTTTGCTTCTTCTTTCTCTGAGTTTTTGACTTCTCTTCTTTCTCTTTTTTCTCTCTCTCGGATGCTCTCTGCTTCTTTTCTTTCTGCTTCGTTTTTCTTTTCTCTCTTTCTTTTTCTTCTGCACTTTTTCTTCTTGTTCGATCTTCTCCTTTGTCTATTTGTGGAGCTGCTTGGGAACATTTCTTTTTCAATCAGGGTCTTTTCTGTTCTTTTCTTGCTTGTTTTCTCTTTTCTTTTTCTCTTGCTTGTTTTCTCTTTTCCTTTTCTTGTTTTTTCTCTGTTCTTCTCTTTTTCCTTTTTTTCTGGTTTTTCTCTTTCTTCTGCTTCTCTTTCTGTTTTTGCTTGTGCTTTTCTTTTTTGTTTGTATTTTTTCTTTTCTTTCTTCTACTCTCTTCGCTTTCGCTATCTTTTTTCTTTGTTTTTTCTTTCGGATTCTTTTTTTTTCTGCTTTCTCTTCTTGGTTTTTCTTTCTTCTTTCGGATTTTTTCTTTCGCTTTCTTTAGAATTCTCCTTCTTTTTCTTTTCATTCGACCCTAGGGTCTTGGTCCTTCGGAACCTTCGATCTGTCGTTCTCGTTCTTTTGAGAACCTTTTTTTTTTCTTTCTCTTTGTTTTCCTTGTTCTGCTTTTTCTGTGTCTTTACGTTTTTCTCTTTCTTTGAACTTCTCTCTTTCCCTTCTTCTTCTTTTTTCTTTCTATTTTCTCTCTTTTTCTATCTTATCTTTTTTCTTTTTGACTTTTCTCTGTGTTCTCTTTTTCTCTTCTCTTGCTTTTTTCTGGTCTTTCTTCTTTCTCTGCTTCTTTGTCTTTTTCTTTGTTGTGTTTCTTTTTTGTGCTCTTTCTCTTTTCTTCTTTTACTTTCTTTCGCTTTTCTTTTCTCTCTTGTTTCATTTCTTTCTTTCTTTCGCTTTTCTGCTTCTTTCTTTTCTTGTTCTTCTAGAACCTTGTTTGTTCTTCTGCTTTCTTTTTGTTCTTTGTTTTCTGATTTTTCTTTCTTTCTTGCTCTCGTTTCTTTTCTCTCTCTTCTTCTTCTTCTGTATTCTCTTCTTCTTTTGCTCTTTCCTCTTCTTGTTCTCTTTCTCTATTTTCTTTTCGCATCTCCTTTTTTCTGCTTTTTCTTCTTATTGTTTGCTTTCTTTCTGTTTCTTCTTCTCTTCTGTCTTTTCTGCTCTCTTTTTTATTTGTTTCTTTTTTTGTCTCCTTTCTTCTTGCTGCTCTGTTTCCTTATTCTCTTTTTCTCTTCTCGAATCCTCTTTCTTCCTTCTTTTCTTTCTTTGATCTTCTTTTTTTCTTTCCTCTCTTGCTTTTCTTCTTCCTTATTCTTGTCTTTTGCTTCTCTTTTCTTGTTCTCTTCTTTTCTTTCTTGTTTTTCTTTTTCTCCACTCCAATTGCTCCAGTTTTCTTGCTTGTTCTTTGTCTTTATTGTTTTTCTTTCTCTGCTTTGTTTCTCTTTCGCTCTCCTTCGCAGGGATGGATCCTGTTCTTCTCTTTTCTCTTGTTCATTCTTGTTTTTGTTCATTGTTCTGCATCTTTTTGGTTGCCTTCTTGCTTGCTTTCTTTTTTCACTCCTCTATGGTAGGATTTCGATTCTTCTTTCGATTCGTAATTATATACGAATGGGGTTCCTGAGTGAATTCTGCTTTTTTAAATTGTTCTAAAGTGAAGACGTCTTTCCTGTAGCAGGTAGCAGGCCTGTTTTCTCTTTTTGCTCGTTGCCTTTTTCTCTTTGGCAAGATTTTGGGTTTTACTTCTATATTTCTATATTATATACGCAAATACCTCTTCTGCTCTTTTTCTTGTTTCTCTTCTTTTTTTTTTTTTTTTTTCTATTTCTTCTTCTCTTTTCTTTCTTGTCTCTACTTTTTCTTCTATTTTCGTTCTTTCTTTTTTTTGCTTTAGGGGGAGGACGACACTTAAAACTTCTTTTCTCTTTCTTGTTTTTACTCTTTGGGATTTAGTCTTTGCTTATTACAACGAACTCTTCCTTTCTTTCTCTTGTTTTTTCCAGAAATAGACGACAATTAAGACTTCTTTTTTTACCTTGTTTTTACTCTTTCGGGACGACAACAAAAAAAGAATTTCTCTCTCTTGTTTTTTTTCTAGAAATAGACGACAATCACAAGGATTCCTTTCTTGTCTTTGTTTTTCTTTGCATTTTGAAGTTTTTGACTAAAAAATGGACGACAACAAAAAAAGAAAGAATTTTTACAATGTAGTAGAAGTCAATGGGATTTTTTTCTCTGTCTCCTCTCTTTTTTTTCGGACTTCTTTCTTTTGTCTCTGTCTTTTGCCTCTCGTTTTTCTCTTTCTTTTCTCTCTGTCTTTCTTTTTCTCTTCTTTGCTTTCTTCTTTTGCTGAATCTATCTTTTTTCTTTTCCTTTTTTTCGTTTTTTTCTTTGATGATCCTCTTGTTTTCGATCTCTTTTTTGTTGAATTCTCTTTTTCTTCCCAGCCCGGTTCTCTTGTTTTCTTTCTCTGTTTTTAGGTTTTTGGAGTTATGTTTCTTCCCTGATCTCGCTTTATTCCTTAGATTCTTCTTGATATGTTACTGTCTTAGTAAGATGTGTTTGACTTCTTCCTTTCTCTTAATTCCTCCCCTCTTCTCTCCTCTTTGCTCTTCTCTCTTATTCTCTTTCTATGTCAGCTCTTTCTTTTTTATTCTGCTTGTTTTTTCTTTTTGTTGTCTTGTCTGTTCTTTTTCTCCTCTCTTTTTTCTTCTGCTTTTTTTTCTTTTCTTTTTCCTCTCTTCTGATGCTTCTCTTTTTTGTCTTTCTTTTATTCTTTTTTTTGTCTCTCTTTGTACTTTCTTTTTTTCCTTTTTCTCTTCAGGTTCTCTTTTCTTGTTTACTTTTCTGAGAACTCTCGTCCTTAGAGAGGCCTAGATCCTTTCTTAAGGCCTTCTCAAATTGATTCCAAAACTGTAGAAGCTCCTGAGACCTTAGCTCTGTTTCTTTCAGAAGTAGATCCTTGGAGTCCTTTGAACTAGAATAAGCATCAGATTCCTTAGCATGGGATGTTGAAGTGTCCTCTTTCGAAGAAGTAGACTCTGAGGAAGATGGAGAATGTGAATACTCAGAATCTGAATCCGAAGAAGTAGAGAGAGACTGGATCTTCGAGTCCCATCGTGATAGAAGCATATGAGAAGTCGAAGGGGAAGTCGCATAAGTAGACAGAGAGAGAGACAGAGAGGGATTGGTAGTCATAGTTGTCTTAGTAGCCGAGAATAGAGATGGGGTCTTCGTAGTAGTCGACTTACATGGAGAAAGAGGATACACAGGAAGGTTATGCTTAGGTGTTGAGTCGTTTGAGGAAATAGATGGGTAAGTAGTTGTAGAAAGATCCTTTGTAGTATCGTGATATAGAGAAGGATGAGGATGAATATGGTATCGTTTAGTAGTAGTCCCTATCTTCGCTTCGGATACGTCTATCCATTGCCCCATGCATTCTTTAATAGATGATGAGAACTGGCCATACCGCTTAAGGGCTTCGTCAATACCCCTTATAGTGAACCTTGCCGTAGCATTATGGAGTGAGTGGTTGTACATGGTAGATTTTGTTAATTATATAAATTGGGGACCTTTTGGTATGTTGTCATTGATCATACTAGATGATCTATTCCTATCCTACTAGTAGTAAACTATAGGTTTCAATGGCTCCTTGTTTGTTAGATAAGTATTAATATATTATTTATAGTATTATTTATCTATTTATACTAGATCTTTGATAGAATCTTAATATGGGTTATTTATTGTTTTTGTCTGTTTGTTTTCTCTTCTGTCTTCTCTTTCCTCTGTTTTGTTTTTTTCTTTTGCTCTTTCTTTTCTCTTGTTCTTCTTTCTTTTTTTCACTTCGGTCTTTAGCTCCTTCTTTTCTCGTTTTCTTTGTCTTCTTCTCTCTCCTTTTCTTTTGAGATGTATTCTTTTTAGTCTTTTGGATTCTTTCTGGTTTTTTTCTTTCTTTTTCTTCTTCTACTGTTTCTCTTCTTTCTGGGTTTCCCCTTTCTTTTTCTCTTTACGTTTTCTTTTGTTTTTTGTTTTCTTGTGTTTTTACTATCTTCTCTTTTCTTTCTTTGCTTCTTTTTTATCGGGTTTTCTCTGTCTATCGATTTCTTTTTTTTCTTTTCCTAATTTTAGCTTTCTTTCTATCTCTTTTCTTTCTTGGAATTTTTTTAAAAATATCTAATTTAATAGGATTATAGATTTCGCGATTCTGTACATGAAAGGTGTTTCGTGATCATTCCTCTAAGTTCTATTTCTTTTATTCTTTTCTTTTGGTTATTTATGCTTGTTTTCTTTTCTTTAGCTTGGAATTTCTTTTTTTTCTCTTTGTTCTATTTCTCTGACTTTTCTTTTTCTTTCCTTCTTCTTTGATTTCTCTGCTTTCTTCTCTTTTTTTCTCCTCGTTTCTCTTTGTCTTCTTTGGATTCTTTGCTTGTTGTTTCTTTCTTTTCTTTTTGTTGTGTTTTCTTTGTTCTTTTGTTGTCCTTTCTCTTCCTTTTTTTGTTGTGGAACTTGTTTTTATTTTCTTCTGTTTTTTGTTATTCTTCTTTTTGTCCCAAGTCTTTTGTCTGGTTTTTTCCTCTTTCTTCTTCTGTCTCTCTACTTTTCTTATTGTTTTGTTCTTTACTTGTCTTCTTTTCTCTTTGATCTCTTGTTTTTTTCTTTCCTCTCTTTCTCCTTCTTTTCTTTCGTTCATTGTAATCTTTTTCTCTTTTCTTTTTTAGATTCTTTTCTCGTTCTTTCCTCTCTTTTCCCTTTCTTTCTCTTATCATTGTATTCTTTGTTTTTCTCTTCGTTCTTTCCAGACTCTTTTTTATGATTCTTTTCTTTCTTCTCCTATTTCTTTGTCTTTTTCCTCTCTTTTATTTTTCTCTTGTTTCTTTTTGTTTCTTCTTTTTTTGTCGGCATGTGAGATGTTTGCTTTTTGTTGCGCTTTTATGGGACTTAGTTGGATTCTTGTTCTTCTTTTCTTTCCTCTTCTTCTTCTTCTCTTTTCTGTTCTTTCTTTTTTCTCTGTCTTGTCTTTTCTTCTTTTTGTCCTCTCTCTCTTTTCTTTTTTCTTCTTTACCTACGATTCTTGTTTTTTTTTTCTTTCTGAAGGAACCTTCTTTTTCTTTTCTTTTTTTCTCCTTGCTTTTTTTGTTGTTTTTCTTTCTCTTGTCTTTTTTCCTCTTTCTCTCTTTATTCTTCTGTTATTCTTTCTTCTTTCTGTTCTTCTGTCTCTACTTCTTTTCTCTCTTTCTCTTGTCTTTTTCTATCTCTTTCTTTTGTTGTCTCTTTGTGTGTAGCGTAGAGAAGAATTCTTTTGTTTTTTTGCTAGAGATCGGTTGTCTTTTCCTTTCCTTTCTTTCGTGCATTGTGCTTATTGTGGAAGGCCTATCGTTTTGTCGTTTTTGCTCGGCCCTGCCGGATAGGTTGCTATGGACTTTTCGTTTCGGTGGCTCTTTGGTACCTTTTCTATTGCATTGATTTTTCATCTCGGTTTCGTTTATGGAGTTGGGGAGATGCTTGTGCTTGTTTTTTCATTCTGATCATTGGTTATTCTATTTTTCTGGGTCATTATTCCTGTGCAAAAGGCTCTTTTGTAGATTGAGGACGGTCTTTGATCCTCGTGTAAGAGCTAGGTAAGTAAGATCTTTTTATTCTGCATTTCTTGTTTTTCTTTTCTATATTTTAGGGATCTGGTTTTCCTTTTCTTCCTCTCTTTTGTTCTTTCCTCTTTTTTCGGCTTCCTTTGTTTTCTTTTCTTGTGTTTCTTTCTATTTTTCATTCCTTCTTTATTTTTTTTCTCTAGCTTTTTCTTTATCTTGTTTTTCGTTTTTTTTTTCTCATCTTTTTCTCTTCCTCTTTTTTGTTCTTTGCCTTCTTTCTCTTTCTTTGTCTTTTTCTTCTTTCGCTTTTGTTCTTTCCCGATCCTTTTCTTTTCTCTCTTCTTCTTTTCTCTGTGTTTTCTCTCTTCTTCTCTATTTTCTCTCTCTATTTCTTTGGTTGTTGTCCTTCTTGTTTTCTCTTTTTCTTCCTCTGGTCTTTGTTCTTTCTTTTTGGTTTGGAACCTTTGCCCGACCGTTCTTTCGGAACCTTCCGCTTCTTTGAGCACGTTCTTCTTCTTTTTGATTGTTCTTCCTCTCTTCTTCTTCTGCTCTTTCTATTGTCTTCTTATTGTTCTTTCTCTTTTTCCTCTGTTTCTTTCTCTCTTTCTTCTCTTTTTCTCTTTGTTGTATTCCTCTTCTGTTTTTTTGTGTTTCTTCGTTAGTTTGGAGAAACAAACTTGTATGATTGTTTGCTTTTAGTAAATAGGAACTACCTAAAAGGGTAAAGGTTTTCTGAGGGGACTGTCTTTGCCATTTCTTGGTTTGCCGCGCTGCTTTTTCTTTCCTGCATTTGTTTTTCCCTTTTTGTGCCTGAAGGGTTCTGTCTTTGGTATTTTTGTCTTCCTGTGCTTCTTATTTCCGCTTTCCTTCTTTTCTGCTCTTGATTCTTGTTTGTTCTTTTTCTTATTTCTTCTTCTTGTTTTTCTTTTTCTTTGCTTGTTTTCTTCTTTATTATTCTGCTTCTCTTTCTTATTCTATTTTTTCTTCTATTACATATTCTTCTTTTCTTTCTTCTTTCTTTCTTTTCTCTTGTTTGTTTCTCTTTTGCTCTTGATTGTTCTCTTTTTCGTTTTCCTCTCTTTCTTGTTTTTCTCTTTTCTTCTTTTTGTCTTCTCTCTTCTTTGATTCTTTTTTATTTTGGAATAGAAACCCTGGCTTTGCCTCTGTGCCCATTCTTTTATCTTTTTCGTATTAGCACCTAGCTGTTAACCGCGGAGTGCTCCTTTGTCTCTCTGACAGGTTTTTTTCTTGCTTTGTACTTGGTTAGCCACGTAGGTTCTCTTTGTTCTTTCCCCTATTCTTCTGTTTGTTGTTAGCTGACGGAAACTTGTTTACTTGTTTTTTCTTTTCTCTTGTTTCTACGTGTCCTCTTTGTTGCTTGGGAAAGCGTATTCGTGCTACCTTCTCTGTTTTCTCTTGCTTGGCTTTCTTTGTTTCTTTCTTTTCTCTGTTTTGTTCTGTTTCTTCCCTTTTCTCTTCTCTCTTCTTCTTCTTCTTTTTTTAATCTCCTTGCTTTCTTTCTTCTTTTTCTTTGTTATCTTCTCTTTTCTGTCTTTTTTCTCTTTTGTATTGTTTTCTTTGCGGATTTTCCTTCTTTGTCTTTCGACTGTCTTGGAACTCTCTTTTCTTTGTCTTTCTCTATGTTTCTTTTCTTTCTTGTTTTGTTCTCTAATTGTTCTTTTTGTCTGGGCCTCGTTCTTTCTCTCTTCTTTCCCTTCTTGTTTGCTCGGATCGCTTTTTCTTTTGTTCTTTTCTGTCTTTCTTTTGTTTTAGAGGATGGGACATCTTTTTTCGTCTTTTTCCTCTTGTTTCTTTAGATTCTCTTGTTTTCTCTTTTTTTTTCTTCTATTCTTTTTGTTTTCTTTGACTTTCTATCCATCTTTTTTTGTTCTTTATTTATCTATCTTTTTTTACTTTGTCGCGTGAGTTTCGT